>UZAE01012605.1:0-35956 GCA_900617975.1 Rodentolepis nana | reverse complement strand
CAGACTACTTAAATTATGGAACGAAAAGTATGCGTTTAATGAATATTTATTTTTATTTATATCAAATGGCAGGCGTTTTGATGGTTATTATTAGCCCTGGAGCTGACCTCGGGGCTTCACGAAGAGGAGAAGGGAGATCAAAGTGACAAAAAGTCGAGATGAGAGACAGAATAATGATTCACAGAGGTAAAAGAGACAGACAGACAGACACAAAGGCATAAAAAATGTAAGATGTGTACTGTGGAAGGTGTCGAATATGAAAAATAGTCGGGCCATAGAAATTTGAAGTCAGAAGTCAACTGCCGATCAATAGACTTTTTTGCCGTGTAAGTATACGTTGCCCAGGCTGCACCACATGGAGGTAAGTCTATTGCGCACTCCGCGTTTAATGAATATTGTACAACTGTTTTTGTAGAACTTTGGATAAAAAAACAGTAAGTTTTAATTCTCACGCGCCTGTCATGTCCATTTTTCCCCAAACACAGCATTTTAGTACTCGTAGTTCATTTGGAATTAGAAATTGTACTTTAATAATAAATGTCATTTTTTTTCCCACCTTCAAAAATATTTTCTAGTGTATAGTGGGGGGGGGGGGGGGGGGGGGGGGGGGGGAGAGGGAGGGAGTGAGAAAAGGCAGGCGTTTTGAACACTGTCACTTTTTTGGTGGTGAAGGTAACGCGTCACCATCGAGTGGCGTAAGTGGAAAAGGAGGATAAATTTTTTTCCCATTGGACTAGTTTAAGTCTTCCGCTAGGAGGTGTCAAAGTGTTAGGAAGAAAGGGGAGATTCAGGCTAGGATTCAAATTTTTTATCTAATTTTAACTCTAACTCTAACGAGTTGGGTTCTTCCGCTCATAATATTTATATTCTATATCTTTACCTTCAAGAAAGTGCCAAGATTTTGAAAGGAAAAAGGAGTGTAGTTTGGGTATGGAAACCCCAATGCCAGTTTGAATAAGATATTTTGGTTTCGAGTAAATTTAAACGAATTTATATTGGTTAGTGGGGTGTGCGATAGACTTACCTCCACGTGGTGCACCCTGGGAAACGTATGCTCATACGGCAAAAAAGTATATTAACTGGCAGTTGACTTTGGACTTCAAACTACCACCCCCTCCCCTCCACTGCATGCCATATTCGATTACTTCCATAGTACTCACCTCACCTTTTTTCTACCTCTTCTACCTTCGTCTTTGAAACACCCTTCTGTACCCCCCCCCCTCTCGAATTTTTTTCACTTTGATGTTCCTTCACCTCTGTGAAGCCTGAAGTCAACTAAAGGGCTAATGATAACCATCAAAACACCTGCCATTTGATATTAATAAATAAATATTGGTTAGTGATTGTGAAAGGGTCATTCATTAAAATACATCCAAAGTGTGAAGCATACAATAAAAAGTTCTCAAAATTTTTTGACCGATAGTAATCTCGTGAGTTGATAAAATGATAATCTTTATGCATTCTGAGCCCTTTCAAATAATTGTAGAATATTGATTTTCGATTTATTCCCATCCTTTTAACGATAGTTCAGCTAATTCACATGACAAATCTGAAGACAAGTCCGCTGCTCATTTTGACGCCAATCCCCTTCACAAGTTTCCAATGCCGTTTGGACAAGCTACTTTGATCGCTCAATTCTCGTGGATTTCTATTTCGAAAACAATAGTCCCACAAATTGGTGACCCTGCAAGAACTCGTAACTTTCTGATCTACAATGACATCGCACTCATTATCAATAGACAGTAGATTGGAGAGAGCTTCCTTTTCCTAGGGGTACGATCTCTCACTTATAGAATAATCAGCAAGCAAGTGTGAATTACCTGCTTCAGCAATACGTCAACACCAGTAGAAGTCGGGCTTCTTAGAAAACAAACGTTTACCACTTTGTACAGAGCAGTTCTCCTAAACTCTCCAAGGAACTTCCAACTTTGAAGGAAGAGAAAAGCAGCAATGCCTATTTTGTCAAACACTTACCAATCGCAAGGGACAAGCCATGAGAAAGAAGAGAACGCCGAAACTTGAGGTGATGAAGCTTCCTAAACTGGAGATGTGCAAGATCGCAATCAAGAATAACAATAGAATAGAACTCCTTGACAATTCCAATACCTTCCTCCTTCACTCCAGTTGACAAACAAACCAATTCCGGGTCTTTCCAGTCTCAAGCCAGCTGCACAAAACAACAAACTACATCACCCTCCAAAGTAGCCAATCTCTCAAAGGTGATCCAACACAAACTATTGCGGTCTCAAAAAAGTATCGACAACAGTTATTTTGGTGATCTCAACCGATTAATTGGCAACAGTGAGAAGCAGACAATGAATGAAACTCATCGAAAATAAAGCAGAAGCCAACCGGGGGAGGAGGGGGGGGGGTGAGATAAACATGTAAGCTTCTAATCTCAAAGTACCTTTTTCGAAATTTCCTTGTATTTATTGCTTATTTATTGTTTTCATTATTTGTGGCCAATCAACGTAGGCTCGCGCGCAATCGAATATTCTGGAAAGTGCGACCAACCAATAGTGATATTTTTTGCTTTTTTGTCATAAGAAAGCTCATTGACCAAGCACAACTAGGATTAAAAAGGAGCCAAGTTAAATTTATGGCCGATTCAGCTGATTACGACCCAATAACGAGAGGAAAAATTTACAAATGGCCATAAAACTGCAATTTTTCATACTTCAAATACATTTTTACCTCTTCCTCTTAAATTTCCAAATTTAATAAATGTCACCATAAAGTAGTACATTAAAATTCTGTTTGAAATATTTTTATTTGCCATAAAATGGCTTTAACTTGTTGCAATTTAATTGTTAATCGGGTTTACTTACAATCATGACAAGTTGAATAACATAAAGAAACTATTTGTAATAATATTTTGATTTACTATTACTTTATTTTTTGCTTTTATTCAATCATATCAACCATCACCTTGTGGGACATGTTATCGCTGTGTGCGTCATCGTATGCCTGCATGTCTGCTCGCCGGGATTGGGAGGTGCGCCGTACAACTCTGTGTGCAGCGGCCGTACAAACAGTGACCAATCATCAACCTGTGTTTAACCTAATCCCCCATCCTGATCATGAGTAGCTCCCTGCGCGTACACACTTGATCCGCAATATACGTCCTGAATAAACGTGCTCCTTGCTACATGTCTGTTTCCTTTATAGCTGGGCTATAGCTTAACTAGTTCTGGGAGTCTAGCTAGATGTTGGAGAATCTGCCATAGAGATTTCCGAGTCAGTCAGGCTTTACTAAGGTAGCAATCCGCTACACCTATAACAATCCAATTATAAACATACCTTATTACGACCAAGTGAGTAGTCATTCAAAGTCTTTATTTGAGCATAATTATTTCCTGATTGGCTCTTAAGCACCCAGAACAGAGGTGTATTTAAGTTTGAGACCAATTTTTAGAGGCAATAATGCTTTCCGTTTTACCTCATTGTATTTGAGTTGAATTTTATTAATTTAAATTTCTGTTCATAATAAATTAAATTGACAATCTAATTTTAATCATTCAGTGCTTCTGCATATATTTTTAAATATGGTAAATTGAAGGGTCGTTCCTTTGCATAATTAAACAGTAAAGCTTATCTGTAGGGCAGTTATGAGTTGTCATTGATTTCTGTGGTTTATGACTATTTTGGAGACGTAAACTGATTGAAATGGCAAACTTTGAGTAGCCCAAACTAATTCTCATCAAAACATGTCATGTGCATATTTATTTTGTTAATTACGATTGGTTGATAGTTGTATATCTTTCAATGTGACATCTACCAGATGAACGGACAATAGAATATGGCAGTTTCTTCCGTAAAAGGTACATTTTTCTCTGGAACACCAGTTGTAAAAGGAACTTCTTTATGCAAAACTCGGTGAGAAATTTGTGACATTGAAAAAGGTTGGAAATTAAATTCCATTGTGATTAGGAGATAACTGAAATGATATTTTTGGTTATCAGTTAGCACATGCTCCCTAAATAAATTCTTTTCATCTGTGAAAAGAATAGATCTTACATTTCCATAAAGGATGCTCATAATTGCTTTCTATAGTTGAGAAAATGATAATCTTTTAGAAAATTGAATATAATAGTGTTTCCTGTTGATACTTTCAAGTGCATTGATAAGTTGCGAATTCGATTACTCACTCCATATTCAATTTATGGGGTGTGCGATAGACTTACCTCCACGTGATGCACCCTGGGCAACGTATACTCATACGGCAAAAAAGTCTATAAACCGGCAGTTGACTTCTGACTTCAAACTGCCATCACCCCACCGCATTTCATATTCGAATAATTCACAGTACTCACCTCACCTTTTTTCTACCTTTGTGTCTGTCTGTCTCTTTTACGTCTGTGAATCATTATTCTGCCCCCCCTCCCGATGTTTTGCCACTTTGATGTTTATCTTCCTTTCTGTGAAGCCCGAAGTCAACTAAAGGGCTAATGATGCCTATCATAACGCCTGCAATTTGAAATAAAAAATATTCAATTTATTAAATGAATCCGATTTCAACATTTCACCTTCGTGAAGCACTGTTGAATCTCCATTTTCACTCCAAGGAGTGTGCGATAGACTTACCTCCACGTTGTGCACCCTGGACAACGTTTGCTCATACTGCAAAAATGTCTATCGATCGGTAGTTGACTTCTGATTTCAAATTACCAACACCCCACAGTATGTCATATACGATTACTTCCACAGTGCACACCTCACCATTTTTCTACCTTTGTGTCTGTCTCTTTTACATCTTTGAAACACTCTTCTGTTTCCCCTCCCTTTCGACTTTCTTTCACTTTGATGTTCCTTTCCCTCTGTGAAGTCCGAAGTCAACTAAATGGCTAATGACAAACTATCAAAACGCCTGCCATTTGATATAAATTTTCACTGCATTCCAAAAATACCCACGACCCATCTCTATCCCACCTTTTACCTTACTTTGTTTCAAAAACTCCCTCGAGGATGCAAGACAGATAGAGGTTTCAATTCTATACACGACTGTTTCCTTTTCTTTATTATTTTTTGTTTTTATATTTGATGCCTATTAATGTAAATCCGTGCTTGATGGAATAGCTAATTACATTAGTCAAATTTTACTATTAGAAAGAGTTACCAAACTTCTGGTTCCCCACCAACAGGAGAGTTTGATCATGCTCCTGTTTTCCCCAGACAAGTGTTGGAAGCATCTTTCATAACGATAAGCCTTTTTTGGCATTGAATTTTTTTTCCTTTTGTGAGTACAAAAACTAGTTCCTGTCTTTCGTTATTTTCGGCTTATCTATCTAATTTCTTTCTCAGCCAATCTTGTTTGGTAATATTTTGTCTAAAATAATCCACACTTCGTATCAGCTGAATTAAAGAGCAGATTCACTGTCCTGGCTTTCAAATTTAACACCAAATATAGTTTTTAAGGTAGTTCAAAAGCATGATAAACTTAGGCAAAATGTGAATGATGCAATGTGTAAAGAAACATCTCCGTTTTCTTATTGTTCACGGAGCAATTTTCTATACTAAAGGAGTGGCATGTGACTAGTTAGCTGTGCTCATTGCAAAAATGGGCTATTCTGTCTGTTAGGGTGTTGCCGCGTATCAAGGAAATAATTATACCCACTATCGACCAGTGATCTGGTCTTAGCAACGGTAGATTCTAGCTTAGCGAACATAACAATTATCTTAATGACCAATAAAGTTAATGTCTTCTCAAATTAGAGTTTCCAATCGCGGCAGTTATAAGTAGTATATACCTAATTATTGTGGAGACACACTTATGTGGAAGGTTGAAAATACAATGATTTGACAACACGAACACCTAGTCGCCGTTTCCTATCGATGTGCGTAAAATTCAGCTTGGTTTAACGTATACCTTCCCTTTACTTCTCTGTTACTCCGCTCCAATAGTGCGGCCAACACTTCATTGCCTTCTGATCATTTTTCTCGTCTCGGCAAGAAATTAGAAGATTCTAGAAGACTTAGCCTTCAGAGGAATTAAAAAATGTCAAATACCTTATCTCCAAATCCTACCTTCTAAAATATTAACTTTAAATACCGTTCTTGGGTTGTGCTGTTGTTTACTATGAAAATTAATTAATTATGAAAAGTAATTACGAGATCAGATATTAGCACTACGGTCACGAAATATCATTTCAGTACCAGGGTGTTTTTTAACCTCAATTCACGATGTACTTCAACACACCCACCAAATTAAAAGCTTACAATCTGAAAAAAATATATATGATTCCTTCATATTCGATCTTTTCGTAATCTTAACGTACCGAAACTTTCTATAATCGATATGTCCTTTTGGTATGATTGATCATTTAGAATCAATTCAGCCAATCATTGCAATCTAATTGTTTTTTGAAAAGGTGTTTATATCGTAATTCCGATATGTTATTAGTTTACACGTAATTGAAATGGAATTACTAGAATAAACGTTTGATGATAAGAAGTAAATAATAAAACAATAACGTCATTGACTGAATTGGTCATTTTGTAGAGTACTTTTTCATTTTTATTTCAATTACCAGATGTGTTACCAATCAGTGTAGCAGAATGCTACACAAATAAACGTAGACTGAATCTCGGCAACCAATATGGCACATTCCTCCTTGTGTGAAAAGGCTCTCGAAACTTGTTAGGCTGCCTCAACGATATCGAGGAAGCAGAGCGCTCATTGAAAACAGGAGTTTTTTGAGTGGTGGGCGGCTGAGAGGTCTCTGCACTCACTTCGCACTTGCTCACTACGTGACAAATATCACAGCCATACTTTTGAGACTGCCTGAGTGCTCATGAAATTTCTTTGTTCCGTCGTGGTAACGTAGTGCACTCCACACTAGTGAATGAACTTGTAAACAACCGGTGCTTGATCAACAAAGCATACACAGCTTTTTAGAGTATTTGGGAGTGTTAAATTTCTAAATATAATGAAGGTATGTTCTCTACCAATGCTTATATCAAGCATGAAGGGCGTGCGATAGACTTACCCCCACGTGGTGCACCCTGGGCAACGTATACTCATACGGCAAAAAGTACTTATCTCACCTTTTTTCTACCTTTGTGTCTGTCTCTTTTTCATCTTTGAAACACTCTTCTCTCCCCCTCCTCTCGACTTTTTTCACTTTGATTTTCCTTCCCCTCTGTGAGGCCTGATGGCAACTAAAGGGCTAATGATAACTATAATAACGCCTGTCATTTGATATGAATAAATATCAAGCATGAACACTCTTCGTTTAAAATTAATATCGGTCTCTAAATATTTGGCTTCGCGAACGTGTATGCCTGTCGATATGCTTTTGGCGTTAGAGAAGAATTGTAGACATGACTAATCGATATTTATTTTGGGGGAATTCTATCAATCATCCGAACTTCAAATGCATTCATTGGGTACTCAATAAGTCAAATATTTAACAATAAGTATTGATGTGCTCTACTGAAGGTAACAACCATTTCAAGTTTCCACCGAGTTATCTATGTACTCTCAGACTAATGATCTTTAATCAAAACAGGGTTCACTTTTTCTAATTAAGTATCCGAGAAACTGGCAGTGTTAAGTTACTTATAAATCCACTCACACTATTGGTAGTTTATTGCCAATAAAGTTGTATAATAAAATTAATTCTGTCCTAGTCATCAGATTATTAAATTACATCAAACTGCGGCTGTTCAACTATGACTTTCAACCCAATTAGACGTTTTATAAATTACACTGTTGTGTTTTGCAGGCACGCGCCTTTCCTTAAGTCAATTATGCCATTTTTATTCATCTCCCATTTTTTCGATTTCTCATTTTGAGGAAAAATTTTTGCCTAGTTTCGAAAGTACTTTATCGCAGCATTTCAAATTGAGCCATCCACAGGCTACCAATAGAAAAATGATTCGTTCTCCTGGGTAATTAGTAACTAGCTTTAATGACAGAAACCTCTCAAAATGAAGTAAACAGTCGCTTTGATTACCCGGTTCACAGAGAGCATATCGATTAACATCTCTGGAAGAGCAAGTATCTATGCAAACGTCAAAAAAGGGAGAATAATCAAAGACCCGAAATATTTGCCATTGGCAAATTACAAATGCAATTTAAGTTGTTAATCTAGGACCGAAATTAACCCCAAACTCCATCAAATGTTCAATCAATATTTATGTTTTGCTAAACTGGGGTGTGCGATAGACTTTCCTCCACGTGGTGCACCCTGGGCAACGTATACTCATGCGGCAAAAAAAAGTCTATTAATCGGCAGTTAGCTTCTCACTTCAAACAACCATCACCCCCACTGTATGTCATATTCGACCCCTACCACTACTCATCTTACCCTTTCTGAGCCTTTGTGTCTGTTTCTTTTACATCTTTGAAACACCCTTCTATTCCCCCTCCTGAATTCTTCTCACTATGATGTTCCTCCTCCCCTCTGTGAAGCCTGAAGTCAACTAAAGGGCTAATGATAACTATCCAAACGCCTGCCATTTGAAATAAATAAATGTTTTACTAAACTACTACTGAGAAGTTGGCGAAGCTATTTTGAGTTTATTTCGTAGTTTATGGCAAGAATTATCCTTGCACACAGTGCACACAATTAAATCTAAGACATCGCAGAACAGTTAGACTAAATATTTTGTTGCAAAGTAGTTATTATATTCTTAATCTCAATAATTTGAGATTCGTCTTCAAGGATATTGCCTTATTTAGGTTCACATTAATAGTAGCTGAAAAGAGACGTTTTGATTATCAATTTTGTCTTGTTCTCTTTCGAATGACTAATTCGTTTATGTTCCGCGTCAAACAAGCTCTCTCATTGGTCGCTATGATAATTCGGTTTCAACTGAATTCGGCCTTCTATTTATTGAAATGATATTTCGATTAATGCTCTTATCTGTGGAGAGGTTTGTTTTGAGATGGATTTTAAGTAGCCTTTAATTATTCTTAATTCAACAAGCATTTCCAAACTTGTGTGATATGAAATTCAAATCCGCCAAAATCTCACATTCGATACTCAATACGTCAAGTACTTATTATTATTAAATCGTTTCCTGAAAGTGTATTTCATTTATAATTCAGCAGAGATGTGTTTACCTTATAGGTATTTAAAGATGCATTGTTGATATTCAACAAAAAGTCAGCGAAATCGTTTTTATGGGCTAAAAATCAGTATAAATTTAACTCAAAAAAGCGCTTTCATACTAAAGCGCTGAATTAGCTACCGCAAGATGTGTATCAATTTGGAGTTATTTATTTCGTTACTACTTAAATGGCTCAAAATATTATTATGGCTAAAAAGGGAAGCAGGACTTTCAGCTTAACTTGTCTCGCCATTTCTTTCGATTAAAAAGAAATAATGCTCATTTCGTTTTCGACTAACTTAATATCTTATAACAAGTATTAACTCAACGCTTCTTAAAAGTAGACAGACATCCCCCCCCCCTTCCCCAAATAACTCATTTCTCAATCGAGACAAGCAGAAATTATCTCATTAGCAAAATTTTAGGCTTCCTTCTGCTCCTATTTAGCCGTGGAGCTTTGAAAGTGACATTTATTACATGCGCCGCAAGCCTCCCTTGAAGCGAATTGTCCATCAAACAAAGACCTCTCAAAACGTAGCAGGAAGTCCCCAATGGAATAAAGTACAAATCATAGAGGAGTCTACACAGAAGTTCCTCGATCCGCAGCCAAAAATCTTCAGACCTCACCTCCTCGTCAACTTTAAACGAAGCTCAGATTTTTACACTTAGCTTACGTCAACAATTCAACGCGAGCCTCCTCAAACAATCCTCGAAAAAGCAACAGCAATTGTTCCTCGGGTAGAGGAGAAGTGAATACGCTAAAACTAAACTCCCCTTCTTTTTCACAAGGGAAACATTTTCTTATGGTACATTACATTTAATAATAAACAAAACAATGCATTGCATGTAAGCTGTTCAAATTGCAAAATTGACGCACTTTTAAGGTGAGACGAATTAAATGACTAAAATATGCCGTTTGATACTTGACTTTCTAAGAAATAATCAAATATGAAGATGGATAGTTAGTTGTACGAGTATCTACATAATTACCCTAAGTACGTCTCAAGTAGACACTAAGGACGCCATGATGTTTCACGTAAAATTAGGTAGCAATAAAGTACAAAAGAGGCCTCAAGGAATTACCGACGAATTTTTAATAAAAAATGGGATTTCAAAAATGCCTTCCTCGTGTTTATTTCCATATAAAAACTTACCAAATCCTTGATTTTTTAACCAGCGCTTAATTAATAAAATATTTACAAAATCTTATTGGCATGAATGAGAGTAGGCTAATTCAGAGGAACCACTAATAGTGAAAAGAAATTGAAAGGTTGTTGTTTTAGTCGCGTGGGAAGAAGTCAAATAGTTACGAATTTATAAAAAACAAAAGCACAAATGTAAAAAATAAACACTTAACTTTTAAATGAGTTCGATTTGGTCTATTTTGCTAATTTAAACTGCCTTTTACAGGTAAAACCCAATGTCATAAATTTCGTTTATTTGAAAAAAAGAACATAAAACATAGTCAATTTAACAAGAGAGTGATATTTGTATTAATAAAAAATAGGACTTATAATAATCACCGCATAAGCATTACCTCCAATGGACACAGCATTCTATTCAAAATTCAAAGACACTTAAGAGTATAAAAAAAGAAAAAATCAAACCATGTCAAGTAAAGTTCTATGTACAAAGTAATAGGCTGGCAAGAAGGCAAAAGATGTAGCGCAGCATCATCGTACAGGCAACTGCAATCGATGTGCGCCGACCTTGGGAGGAGTGACTTTGAGGAGGGGTGCAGATGAGGGTCTAGGTCGGGGTCGAGGTCCACGGACCACTGCAGTCATCGATCTCTGAATGCGTAATACCGGACCTGTCATGGGCTGCAATCGACTAATCCGAGGGCAAGCTGAAGCTCTTCGTTTAATCAAACTCGGCCCATAATTGATCATTTCAGAAAACGACGCCGATCGATCGACTTTAGACTCAATAGGCTCCTCAGTTTGAAAAGATTCCGGTGGAGGCATCAGCGATGTTCTAATTCTATCGCTTTCAACAATCTTTTCAATCTCAACACCCCAATTTCTTTCCCAATCCTCAAAAGTAGCAGCAGTCAACTTTCCTGTTGCCACAGCAACTAGAAAAGGAGGAGCCCGAACCCATGCCATATGCTCAGTGCCTACACCTGAGAGAAAAGTGGTGAGATTTTGAGGGAGTCCTAGACTTTCCACTTTGGCTTTGAATCCTTTCCCTCCCAAAATACATCGAATGCGATTTCGAGCTATGAGACCCAGGCATGGCGGCGATCTCAGAAGATTATCGCTTTCTCGAATAATTCCAGCAACTCGAGAATCGAATAGGTTTCTCTGCTCAGCATACCGCCTAACGTATGTTTTCCTCAAACTGAGATTATTAACACAGTCTTGAAGATCAATGGATGCACGTGGAAGTTTGTGCCTCCAAACTAGAAGATTAATTAATAGAATCGCGGCAGATTTTATCAAAGGAGGAACTGGACGATTTGCTTCTACAAGGTTCCGAAGTCTAGGATGTGCAAGAAGGGAAATAAGGATTCCAAACCAATTCGTATTAGAACTAACATATTCCATGAACTCGAATTCTGAAAATCCGTTTTCAATTAGACGCTGCAAAGCTTCCAATTCAACATATACATCAGATCTCTTTGGAATATCTGGAAGAATTTCATCATTGGGATCAAAGTAGGTACAAAGATATCGATCGAAAGATCCAGCAAGCGAATTGAAGACGATTATGGAATCTATTCGGTGTACGTCAATTTCAAAGGCTAGAAGTTCATCAATTCGAGAAAGAAGAGTTTGAAGTGGGTTTTCAAGGAATTTTGATTCTTGTAGTAATAACGGAGTATCTTCTAGTTCACCAAGTGTTTCATAAATGCTGGCAAAGAAATAATCCAATATCGATTGATATGTATATTGTCCCTTAGTCCATAATCGTCGGTATGGGGAGTTACTTGGCCTTATCTGTTTGCGACAAAAACAAGTCCACCTTCGACAAAGCTGAGGTCGATTAAAATCGAAGCCATAACTAGAGAGTATAGGAAGAAGGTGCCATTGGCAACATTCCACAGCGAAAATAGAGGGAGAGCATTGCTGAAAGAAAGTACCGAACATCTTGTTAGGATGATCACGACGAATGGTTAAACTGATGGGGGAAGATTGTAGACGTTGGAGGCAAGCTTCAAGCTCCTCAGAATCTCCCTGCATAATCGCTTGCAAAATTTCCATTTCCAGGTGGTTATGAGAGGTACATCCGAAGCAGCTATACCACCACGAACGTCTCCATCTTCTACCCTCTCTACATTGGCGTGGCATCATACAGGAAGAAAAACTTATTTTCTAATTAGATGCGGCTAGCTGCTAGTATCTCTGCCACCCGCTTATGACCATATGAAGCTACGCCGATTTACACACGTGAAAAATAGGCGAGCTCGGGGAAGCACAACGCACCATAGTCCACTTCACGAACCAACGGGTTTGGCAATGCGCCTAAAACGGGAGCCAATGAGGACATGAACTTGGTTAGCTGGTAGCGAATCAATGAGGTCGCTTTTGGCTTTCTCGCTGTGAATGCGAGGGGAGTACGTACGCACTTGTTAAAGCTATCGTTTGTGTTGTTAGCAGATTTTACATAATCTGCATTTTGAGACATCAATTGCAAAAAATGACCGGATAATTATCTTACTTTACCTTAACTTGAATCCTGCATTACTTTACGACCACGTTCTACGCTATATGGATGTTAGACTAAGCTGCACACTACTTAAGTGGGGTATTTTAAGATTAAACAATAAAAGCACACAATTTGACCATATTTTGCGAAAGTCGATGTCCCATCTAGATCACCATATCATATCGACTAAAATCTTCCTCACTCAAGCTCTAGTTTATTTTTGTGTTTTAAAATGATCGCGCGCACGACTGACCAGAATTTTAAGCCCTCATGTTTACTGTGAGGAGGTTATTCTTAGGTCAACTAACTCACAGTCACGAAACACCAATGCCTTTTTTAAATTTGAATTGTCCCTGGCTGGTCATAAAATAACCTGGCCTCTTGAACTTGGACGTTTTAGGTTTCCATTTTTAACGGTAAGACTTAAATGAGCACATTCAAGGGAGTATTTGGCAAAGACCTCATTAATAAATAAAAGTGATCTATGAATAAACTTATGCAGGTCGAAAAGCGATCGTTGCTGTATCAGTGAAATAAAATGCTGTTAAGAGCCCTCAGTAAGTTTCAGGCCATATAAATGGGTTTGTAAATTAAGGTCAAAGCTATACTGAGAGCAAGATTAGATCAGGATTCTTCGACCAATCGATGCTTGTGTTTCAAACTTTAAAACTATGGAAGGTAGTTAGTCTATTGAAAATTAAATTAAATTAATTTGAACGCCTCAGCGAAAACAGCCTATCATCCTAATTTAATTGTAATATGAGATACTCAATGATGTGAGATTGCTAGTGATGGAATGACTCTATTCTGGAAGTGTGTAAATCGCAGTGAAGTTTCATCATTTGAATTCAAAAGAAGTTAGGGTGGCTGGTGTCCATTTAGTTCAGATTCGATGGTCTCAAATTTGGCACTATTGACTGTTCTTTACTCTCCGAGAGAGAATGTGGTTGGTGACTCTAGGTTTGATACCGATCAGTAGACCAATCTATGCATTGGTTTGGTATTACAGTTGTAATTAAAACTATTCAGAGCTTTTACTTATTAGATAGGTAGCGTGTCAATAGAAGAAAATCACGAGATGAAACTAAACTGATAATTCTTCTTTCTTTATCTAAGTTCGGGCCCCTCAGAGTGGAATATGATTGGTTCATATACCATTACACCTTGACAACTAGCCGTAATTATGAGTGGAATTAAAATTCACTTTCCTACAAAGTGAGTTTTATCCTAATTAGGCACAGTTGACAGAGTGTCAAGTTTCATAATTTTACGTTTTATTTCCGAAGTGGTAGGTTTATTTCTGCGTGGGTGGAGATATTTTAGCACATTCACAGTAATCAGACTGTAATTATCAGATTATTTCAAGTCAAATTAAGGCCGAAATGAACTGTCTTCTTCCATTTCAAGTTACTTGACCAATTATAAACGAACTAGAGGGAACTTAATGAACTTGTTGTGTTTGAGATGGAACCTAAGATGACTGATTGAATTACTCGGAACCTTTTGCCTTACATTTTTATAGGGATTACCATTTTCTAGATGCTTAATTACCAAATAAGGCCGATAGGTTCTCACCTAGTGAATTTTGAAATTCGAAAATCATTTGAACGCCCCAAGCGAGTTCCATCAATCTTTTAATCTACTTATAATTCCCACCTTTTCCCCAAACAAGTAAACTTGGTTCACATCATTCCGTGTAGACTGTAGACCGCTTATCGACTTTTATTGATCTTTTACTTTACTCTTCGTCTTGTAGCGGATTGCTACCTTAGTAAAGCCTGACCGACTCAGAAACCACGGATTGCTACGCTAGTAAAGCCTGACTGACTCAGAAATATTGCTACTCTAGTAAAGCCTGACTAACTCAGAAATCTCTGCAGATTCTCCAACATCTAGCTAGACTCCCAGAACTAGCTATTATAGCCCAGCTATAAAGGAAACAGACGTGTAGCACGGGGCGCCCAGCTATAAAGGAAACAGACGTGTAGCACGGAGTACGCACAGCTATAAAGGAAACAGACGTGTAGCACGGAGCACGCTTGTTCAGTACGTACATTGTGGATAAAGTGTACACGTAGGGGAGCTTAATCATGATCAGGATGGGGGATTAGGTTAAACAGAGGTTAATGATTGATCAGGATGGGGGATTAGGTTAAACAGAGGTTAATGATTGGTCACTGTTTGTGCGGTCGCTGCGAGCAGACATGCAGACATACGATGACGCACACAGCGATAACGTGTTCCACAGTCTTAGTTGGAAATGTAAATTATTGCTTAAAACACTGAGTTTACTAAGTGAGTTAAGGTATAATTAATTATCACGCAACACAGTACTTCATGACAATTCATACAAAGGAACCATGATTCAGCAAAGCAAAGTGCAGTTGCAAATGGGCATTTTTCGTTAAATTGTTGTTTGAATAATGATCGGTGATTTTTATAAACTGAAAGCAAACATATTCTAATAATATTTGTGAACTTTAGTAGAAGATAATTAGAGGATATGTATGAAAATGAGTTGCCTTAATCTCTACTAAATTAAACGAAGGACAAATGCTAATCTCAATCCTACTATTTCTGTTTGCTTATGACGTTTTCACCATGAAAGTAATTAAGTACTATTTTTATCAAAGGCAATCTAAATTGCTTTATTCACTTTTCCATGGTCTAACTTGAATTATAATGTTGTGAATTTATTGGAAGTATTTAGAATTTTTTCTTTAGACGTACAAAATGCTCACCTAGCAATTCAGAAAACTTAACACTTGCAAAATGTGGGGTAAATTGGATTACACACACACACACACACACAAATCCTCGTGGAAATTATGTATAAATGGGTTTATAAATAAATTATTTATTAATATGATTAGTGGACATAAATAGAAGGAAATTAGAGAATACCTAATTGTGTACTAATAGTTTTGGAAATTAATCTTTCTGAATGTATTCATAGTCAACTTCAATGAGGAAACCCTCATTTTTGAAAATCGATAAACCTTCCACCAGGCAACCTAGTTTAAGTCTTCCTTTGAGTAATCGAAAAGAAAATATGGAAAGAACGCCATGATTATACCCAGATGGGAAAGAAATGAGTTGAACTTGAAAGTAAGCGGACAAAAATGGAAATATTGGCTATTTTTTAGAATTCGTTATAATATTTACATCACTCCAATACAAGTTGTTATTCCACTAACTTGATGTTTATCTTGAAAGACCAAATGTGGCCTTTTTATTTCAGACTTAATTTAGTTTGGTCTCGGAGTGACCTAAAACGAGGAGAATGTGGCGTGAAATTCTTTAGAGATTTAATGGGTAGACAATGAGAGATTAATTAAAGGTTCAGGATTTTGGAACTGGGCGTGTAGACCCATTGATTCAAGTCAACTCGGCAATTGGAGCAGGAAGCAGTTTTCACATGTAAAGAGATCATTTAAAGTTGATAATGAAATAGTTCATCTTAAAAAGTTGGCTTTTAATTGAGTTTGAAAAATTCACTCATTAAATAGAGGGGGTATGGGAAGAATATACATTAAATCTGACTTAATGAGCGAAATTGATTAATTAAAATTATTTTATATTTCAGATTGCCTCTGCGAATAGGTGTATCGAATAATTTCGCTTCCGACACAGAGTGTGGTTATTGGTCTATGCACAAAACTAATTACCACCCACAACCTACACACTAGTTTTGAGACAAGTTTATGCTGTTTGGTGTAAACAATTATGTAAAATGAATCATCCGTTTCAATTCAGTTTGATCGTGTTCAATTTTCGTTAAATTGTGGCCAGCCAATGGAGCGAATTTTTTAACGATCAAGAAGTCAAAAGTACATTTTTGTCATTATGGCAAAAAAACGAAAAAACAGCCCCTCATTTTAAACACAAAATTTTTCCTCGAATAAAACTAATTGAAATTGACATTTATTTGGGCAAAACAAGGTTTATCTTGATTCGATGGACTAAGTATGTATACATTGTGCTGTTAAACAAAGGTCGATAAATCGACAATAAAATACAACTTGGTCGTCCTATTAAGCGTAAGTAAGAATTGTCTATTAAAACTCATAAACCCCATACAATATCAGATTCTTTTGGACAAAAAGTGGGAGTTTATTCTATTTTTGTTTGCATGAGAGTTAGAAGTAACACCATTATCTAAATTTGGACAAAGTGAGGGGGATATTTTGAACTTTTTCTGTTGAAAAGAGCATGGCATTTAATTGATTGGTTGCAAAACTCCAACTTTTAATAGATTTTAATGAAAATTTCTAAGAGACTTTGAATTTTTTAATTAAATCCTTTTTTTAGCAAACGCAAAATGGTTAATAATTTTTTGTCATTAACCATATAGATTAAATTTGTAATTTAGAAATCAGCAAGGCTGGCTTAACTTTCTTTAATTTTTATTTTCCAAGTGCATTATCTCTGACTTGTCTAACATTTGTGCGCCGATTATGTTCTTTATATCGAAGATAATTGCTTTCGTATGACTTACGTTTCCTTATAATTGGATTGGCGGTTCATCCCTTTTATATCCTAATCCAATATTTTATTGCGGACTCTCTGTCCAATTCCTGAATTGAGGTAGGTAATCTCGTGCTGTTGGAAAAAGCGGTAGGCTATTTAGTTTCCCTTATCTTTCTTCATCATCTCCGAAGCTATATTTACCCTTTAGCAAACCCCATTGTCCCAAAAACACAACCATGTAACCCTGGAGACAAAAACACACGTCAGAGGTCGGTTTTTAATTGTGAAATTTCAATTTTTGGCAGATTGGCATTTAATGAAACGCAATTCTTATTGACCCTTGCGACTAAGTTTTAAAAGAATTTTATGCTCAAATATCTTGCACTTTGAGACTTTCAAAGAGAAGAAGACTGCAACTACGACTTAAAATCAGGAAAAAAATTAAATTAAAAAAAAATACTAATGAACTGGCACATGCTCTTCTCTTTCTGAAGCTTTGAGTTGGTTATGGAATTTAAAGCAATTAGTTATGTCTAATTTACTCAATGTCATATTTTCATTTTAAATGAATGTCAAACAAAATTACTGAACATTGCTGCTTTAATAGAACTAAAATTCTAGTTAGAGCAATTCAATACTTTTTTGGAAAAATGAAAATTCAAAATGGAAGCTTTATCTGCTCTTTGAGAACACAAACAGAACAGAGAATCGATATCTCACGTGGAAACGAGAGAGAAATTCAAAATTATCTCTGGCATAAATTAATTCCTTACCATGCTTTCCGAAGTCGGTTTGCAAATAACTTGAAGTTATAAATATCCTGAATGTGATATCAAATCAAATGCATAAGATGTTCTAACCCAACAACATTTTCGAATTAACTTTCCTAAATTGGGGATTATTTGAAAGATATTTGGGTAACCGGGTCAACTTTTTTTCGGACAGATTGCAAATATTTATCATCGCTATCGTTCACCAAGATCCTATCACTATGCGTACACTTATTTATTTATTTCAAATGGCAGGCGTTTTGATAGTTATCATTAACCCTTCAGCTGACTTCGGACTTCACAGGGGGAAGGAGCATCAAAGTAACAGAAAGTCGAGGGGTAAGAAACAGAAGAGTGATTTACAGTTGTAGAAGAGACAGACCCTAAGGCAGAGAAAAGGTAGAAAGAGTACTGTGGAAGTGGTAGAATATATCATACAGTGGGGTCATAGTAGTTTGAAGTGAGAAGTCAACTGCCGCTTAATAGACTTTTTTGCCGTCTGAGTATACATTGCCCAGGGTGCACCACGTGGAGGTAAGTCNCCCCCAATTTGTATTCAATTATTTTGAGCATTGTAGTTAATCATTTTTCTTATCTTAATAGAATACTTTAAGGAAAGTAGAACATTGTTTCGATGGGAACTTATGACAAAATTGAAAGAAATTTGACGTCAACAATTTGCAAATCGATTGTGCATTACTTGCCTAGTGAATTCCACAATGGTAGTGTAAACAGTTTCCAAGTTAAGTCATCTTTGAAAATATCTGAATTAGAAGAAGAGCAACTGGTTGGGAAAAGAATTGGAACGTTTGTTCTGTCAAGGACATATCAGAAATGTCAAATGAGATGCAATAACTTGTAAGTAATCATTTATTAATAGTAATTCGTCTTCCGCTTTCTTATAGAATCATGCTCAAGTTAAATATATGGTTAAGGGGGTGATTTTAAATTATTTTAACCATCTCTTTTATTTGACTTCGATCGATGAAAGCACTTATCAATACTAGGCAATTCACTCAAGAATATGCTAATTTTTAACTTTTAGAAATATTTTTTTCTTTCACACATAACTAACGCTCCAACGAAGCAGAACGGAGAAGATGGCGCGGCACGAATATTTTTTGTCGCTCTGCATAAAAATAGCTACACTCTCTTTTAACTTCATAATTTTAACGAAATTATCCCTCCTCTTTCGATTCGCCTAGCATGCACGAAATGATCTTACCAACTGAGCATTATTTCAACGTGGATATTTACTAAATTTTATAGTTATTTAATTATTGTAAATTCTCTCCAGGAATTCGCCTTAAAAGTGAGATGTCAATTGTAAAAATTACAAAATCTTTCTTATTTGTCTATTATTTATTTATTTCAAATGGCAGGCGTTTTGATAGCTATCATTAGCCCTTTAATTGACTTCGGGCTTCACAGAGGGAAGGTTCATCAAAGTAGCGGAAAGTCGAGGGGTGGGGAACAGAAGAGACACAGAGGCAGAGAAAAGGGTAAGATGAGTACTGCGGAAGCGGTCGAATATGACAAGCAGTCGTGCCATTGTATTTTGAAATCAGAAGTCAACTGCCGGTTAATAGACTTTTTTGCCGTATGAGTATACGTTGCCCAGGGTGCACCACGTGGAGGTAAGTCTATCGCACATCCCCTATTTGTCTATTATCGTTCATTCTATCTGCTTCCTTTACTTGCAAACACCAATTTATTAGGCTAAATTGCAGCCTTGGAAGAGCTATGGACGCCAGTTATTTGCCTTGGCCCATGGGTAAGCAATCCCATAAAATAAATAGTTGTTTTCATCACAAATTAAATAATTGAAAGAAAAGTTGTCCCAATCGAAGGCAACCCTTTCACTTAAACGTTCAATTCAAATTTTAAATCATTTTCGCAGATGTGAAAACAAAATATAGGAAGACGCGCAAACAGCACAAAATATCCGTGCCAATCATATGGACAATATTCTTTAAATCAACAAAACTTTAAATCGCCTTGATGATAAGTAGACCTTCAAGCAGACCATTACTTGCTACTTTACAAAATAAGTAATGTGTTTTAAGCATTTCAATTAAGAAATTTTTTTTTGCAAAATAAGCAAAACATTTTATTAAGTAGTTCAATCATAAATTAATAATTTTTTGCATGCAAGTTTATTTAAGCACGTCACTTCAGATAGTTCCCTTTGGTGTCAATTTCTTTGAATATTCATATGAAATAGTTTCATTCTTGCTTGTGGAAAATTAATCACTTAACTTGACTCAAATAAGTCTTGTTGAATTAAGCAGGAAGATCAAATATGATCATTAACAAAGTTTCCCAAACTCTAAAACAATGGATAAAGTTTCTTAATAGGGGAAAATTTTTTCCAAATATCCTTCCATACTTGACGGATTAGAGTGTTTGTCACTCAATAATAATTTGAAATACTAAATAACGAATATGCAAAGCGGTCTAAGTAAATCGACGAAACCAACAGTGCCCCGTTGTTTCGAAGGTGTCCTTTCGCTTACAAAACCATCTCAATTTGGTGTCTTTGAACTATAAGTGGTCTCGCCAGTTCAATATGCTGCGCTCATGATGCCCTTCAATACGAATATTGTAATGCCCTGAAATAATCTCGCTTCTCTGATAGTAATGTTTCCAGAGCGAAAAAGTCCAATCACTGTTGTTGATTAAAGCGACTAAAGTACTTCTATCCTCTCACCATAGCCACGTTAGGTGCAAATAAAAATTTATTTATTTATTTATTTCAAATGGCAGGCGTTTTGATAGCTATCATTAGCCCTTTAATTGACTTCGGGCTTCACAGAGGGAAGGTTCATCAAAGTAGCAGAAAGTCGAGGGGTGGGGAACAGAAGAGCGATTCACAGATGTAAAAGAGGCAGACAGACATAAAGGTAGGGAAAAAGGTAAGATGAGTACTGTGGAAGGGGTCGAATATGACAAGCAGTTGGGCCATGGTATTTTGAAGTCAGAAGTCAAATGCCAGTTAATAGACTTTTTTGCCGTATGAGTATAGGTTGCCCAGGGTGCACCGCGTGGAGGTAAGTCTATCGCATACCCCGCAAGTTAAAATTAGGCCTTTNCTTGAAGTTATAAATATCCTGAATGTGATATCAAATCAAATGCATAAGATGTTCTAACCCAACAACATTTTCGAATTAACTTTCCTAAATTGGGGATTATTTGAAAGATATTTGGGTAACCGGGTCAACTTTTTTTCGGACAGATTGCAAATATTTATCATCGCTATCGTTCACCAAGATCCTATCACTATGCGTACACTTATTTATTTATTTCAAATGGCAGGCGTTTTGATAGTTATCATTAACCCTTCAGCTGACTTCGGACTTCACAGGGGGAAGGAGCATCAAAGTAACAGAAAGTCGAGGGGTAAGAAACAGAAGAGTGATTTACAGTTGTAGAAGAGACAGACCCTAAGGCAGAGAAAAGGTAGAAAGAGTACTGTGGAAGTGGTAGAATATATCATACAGTGGGGTCATAGTAGTTTGAAGTGAGAAGTCAACTGCCGCTTAATAGACTTTTTTGCCGTCTGAGTATACATTGCCCAGGGTGCACCACGTGGAGGTAAGTCTATCGCACACCCCTCTATGCATATATTGAAATACATAAGACATTTTCAGACAAATCTTTCTTTTTTTCAACGTCCCAATCCCCATGTTGAGTTACTCATCGCAATTAATCGATTCGAGGGATTTTTCAGGTTTAACATTGGCAAATATGCCTTTTCAATTTTATAATTATAAACCGACAATCTTCACTTAGCCTGGGCTTTCGCATTTTAAATCTTTTACCCTAATTTCTTCACTTACTTTTCATTATCCCTCCTCTCAAATGGCCGATGACATCTCTTCGTGTGATTTTGTAATTACCACTTCATGTAGACCTTGAAACAGTCCCTCCTCCCTTGGTTAAAGAAAAATAAATCAGTTAATAAAGCAGCTGCATTTCGACGCTGAACGAATAATCAATGGCTTAATTTCGTGCGCAAAATCAATCTTCTCATACCTTGCATTTGTGATTGGTGTTCTGGCAAGCCCAGGGCAGATTTATATTAGCCTATGTTTTCCAAATCGTATCCTAATTCTCATTGAACACCTTCTTCACTTCGTTATTAGACTCCCTCGTCCAATTCCTTGTATGAGGAATGTGAGCATTTCATAATTTCGGTAATTAGGAAATCAATAAAAGTCTGTCAATTCAATCCCAATTCCGTATGGAGTTGCCCAGAGATTAAGCCTACGCTTCTGCGACTGTGTAGCGTAGTTTAACAGAGTAACTTTGTTCTGAAAGCCCTTCAAGCACTATTTTTTCATCTGCGGTACTGATCCAACATCATCCGGCAGGCCTTCTACTTGTTATTATCTGCCAATTAGCAGACAAACTGTAAATAAAAACAGCCTTGACGAATATTTAAATTAATTTTGCTCGAGTTTTTATTTTATATGAAATAATTTTGGTCTTAAAACTGGTCTGCTTTTGGCCTTCAGCATACGAAATCTTGTGCTAGCATCAGATACACTTTTATTCTTTACCGGAAACGCAAGATATGTGTGGAAAATCACTTGATAAATACTGTGGTCATCTATCTGAACCTATGATTGGCTGAAGCTATACCTATTCAGACTGTTTTATTTTCATATCCCATTTCCACTTCGTATTTGTTTGAGATTAACTAAATAATTAAGTGATAAGATAAAAGTCGTCTACATAAGCAAGATGCTTTGGTGGTCATTCACCTCTTGTAGAACTCAAGATATTCTGACCATCAAATCCTCTCAGGTTGCAGAGATTTCATCGAACGTGGGTTGGGTTCCTATGTTAAGGGCCATTGGACTTCCTTAGATCCTTGTCTGTTGTCCCTCACCATAGAAAGTACTTTAGTAGAGTTCATTAGTTTGACCTTTGGGAAATCTGAGAGTTGTTTAACCAGATGTCAGTGTCTCAGGTCAACCTTTTAAAATCGAAGAGAGTCCAGATTCTCCCTAAAGTCTACAATACTGTTTCATAATGTTAGCCTATAGTCTCCTGAATTATTATATTTCCTAGAGCAAGGATCATCAGTTCCATGAACACTCCAGAATGAAATCCGTGTCTCACATTTTACTAATCGTTCACTCATGTGCAAATTAAGGCATTCCTCTACTATCAATGCAAAATGAAACTCACCACATCAAGAAAAAATATATTTCGGTATTTAGCTGGATTAGACCTTACTCTCATACCCTCTATTTTATTTAACTTTTATTGATAAACAAATTAGCTACTGCAGTAAGTAACATTGCTCCCCGTTTACAATTGAGCAAAAAATTAGTTTATTTCATGAAAGGCTTTATATTTTATTCTTCTTACACAATCGAATAAGGGAATTCTCTAATGACTAGATCATGGAGTAGTAAACACAACTGAAATGGGTTCATGTGACTGGTCACACCACTGGGAAGTCTCTAAAAATAAAAAAAAACATTCAGTTTAGGGGAAGGAACTAAGGTAACTATAAAATTGTCGAAATCCCACTGCGCGTAGGAACCCCTCAGGGAGGGGGAGAGAGAGAGAGAGAGATAGGGAGCATCATTCGGGTCTGAAATCATGTGATACATTGGAGAATGACGTTATATATCCGAGGCTGGGGGAAACAGTTAATGAATTTGTTTCTCGCCAACTCATTTGAACAAGCTCGCGGTTGTCCATTGGTTGTAGAGAAAGAGTATACATATTGGAAAATTATTTAGTGAATTTTTCGATCTTACCCTCCCCCTCCCCCATATTAATGAGGTGTTAAGCTATCATTGGCTTGGGCTTTCGTTTTGAACAAATCAAATTAATGCAGCTCCATTGGTTTAACTAACATCAAGCAGTTGGCTATCAAAAATAGATTAACTTCTCATTTTGAGTTCAATTAGTTCCAAACCCNAGACAGCTAATGAACTGCTATAAATGTACCCCCCCCCACCCTTGGGGGAAGCTGAAGTCAAAGTTCAAGGGCTAATGATAAATATCACAAAGCCTGCCATTTGAAATAATAATAATAATAATGCATGAGAAACCTATTAGCACCACCGCACATTATAGTGGCGTCTACTTGTGTTGCATTTTCTTCCAATTCAATGCCCAGATGCACATTAACTACAAAAGCAGCAATTTTCATGACAAATCATACTACTACATATTTGAATAAAATGTCACACGAGACAAGTGTAGACCAATTAATTCTTCAAAATAAATACACTTTTTCAATCAAGCACGTGATGTTAGCAAATTGTAACTATTAAACTAATAGGCAGACAAAATATAAATAGAACTCTGACGCTATAATTGTCCCCCAACACACAGATTATTAAATGTGAGTATACAAATTTAATTATCTTTTTTGGCATAGCTAAGAAAGCACCAATGAAAAAAAATAAAGATGGAGTTAGTTTCATATAATCAATAATGCTATTAATGCAATAATTTTGAGCATTTACCTGATAAGATTTTGCCCCTTGCTGAACTTCAGGGAAGTTCATTCCGCATTTGCAGACTTTGGATAAGAACTTGACAAGAAAACCTATAGAAAAGACGTTAGCGAAGTAAAACTTTGACCTGTATTACACTGCACTGTCAATCACTTGTTCGAGCTGCCATTTGACTGGGGAAATCAAATAAAGGCAGAAAGATTAGGATAATCTCATTTCAATCACTTCCCATTATCCTTTCTAGAAACTTCAAGTGAAGGTTTCTATTAGCTTCTAATAAATAATTTATTTATTTATTTATATCAAATGGCAGGCGTCTTGATGGTTATCATTAGCCCTTTAGTTGACTTCAGGCTTCACAGAGGGGAAGGAACATCAAAGTGAAAAAAGTCGAGAGGGGGAACAGAAGAGTGCTTCAAAGATCTAAGAGACAAACACAACGGTAGAACAAAGGTGAGGTGAGTACTGGGGAAGTTTTCGAATATGGCAGAGTGAAGTGATGGTAGTTTGAAGTGGGAAGTCAACTGCCAGTCAATAGACTTTTGCCGTATGAATGTACGTTGCCCAGGGTCCACCCCGTGGAGGTAAGTCTATCGCACACCCCCTCTAATAAATAAAATAGAGATAAAAACTGTTTTGCATTAACATCAAAGGTCAGACTCAATTTTTGGTGTTCCTGCCTGCTTAATTGTTAATGGAAATACTTATTAGGAAGAGAGGTAATATACTGAATTATCTTAAATGCATAATAGATAATCTACCCGAAAAGGTAAGTTAAAAATTAAACTCTGAACGAACTGACTCTCTTGTAGGAGTTTAGATACTCGTATCAATTCAAATTTTTGAAACGAATTGTTTATTATTGAATAAATTTTATTTTGGATTTATAGGGGTGTGCGATAGACTTACCTCCACGTTGTGTACCCTGGGCAACGTATGCTCATATGGCAAAAAAATCCATTAACTGGCAGTTGACTTCTGACTTCAAACTACAATAGCCCCACTGTAGGTCATATTCCACAACTTCCACAATACTCACCTTACCCTTTCTCTGCCTTTGTGTCTGCCTGTCTCTTTTAAATCTTTGAATCACTCCTGTGTTCCACCCCCCTCTCGAATTTTGTCACTTTGATATTCTTCCTCATCTCTGTGAAGCCCGAAGTCAGCTAAATGGCTGATGATAACTATCAAAACGCCTGGAATTTGAAATAAATAAATTTTGAAATTACATATATATATATATATACGTGGCCTTCTAAATGCACTTATTTACGTATTTCTGAAAGGAGGTTAGGGTGGCATTTTTGGACAATTAATTTATGGAAAATTCACCATGCACAACAATAACATGGTAGTTTATTTTATTAGTAAAAGTTTTATGGTATGCGACTGCGCCATTTCTCACCAATATTTTTTAATGTATNGAGAGGGGGGGGGGGAACAGAAGAGTGTTTCAAAGATGTAAGAGGCAAACACAAAGGTAGATGAAAGGTGAGGTGAGTACTGTGGAAGTAGTCGAATTTGACATGAAGTCAAGTCATGGTAGTTTGAAGTGAGAAGTCAACTGCCAGTTAATAGACTTTTTTGCCGTATGAGTATACGTTCCCCAGAGTGCACCACGTGGAGGTAAGTCTATTGCGCACCCCCCACCAACGAATATAGACTTTCATTTATGAAAACCGCTAAACAAATGCACTTTTCAACAGGCATAATTCTAAAACAAATTCGTTTCAAAACTAATCGTGATTAAATATCTCATTTCGAGAAAGTACTAAGATGAACGAGAAATACTAAGTAAGGCAAATTCATACTTTTTAGAATCGGGGTTTTAAAGTTTAAATTTCCAGGTGTAAATTCAAAAGTGCAAAACTCTCTACGCATTTTCATTCGGCTCAAAACTCGAAACGAACCTTGGTCAACTGGTTGACCTTTTGTCAAAGAGCCTGAATATCTTTAATGTGATCAAGCTTGTGGAGTGGTTGAACTATGGTTTCTCATACTTTCCCAAACGTTCTGGAAAGTGCAATCGTACTGCTGATTGCATTAGAGAGCAAAGGAGGTAAGGGTCTGCGTACCCTGAATAATATTTTATGGACTAAGTTCTATGCGAGTGTTAAGTAAATGGTAATAAACACAATTCACGTCAAACGTTCAGTTGTTGAGGCAACTTAGCAAATTTCGGGCGCAATTCCATACTAGGGGAAATAGCCATGAAGATTGTTGGAAATTAGTCAAGGCTCATTTGTGCAGCATTCTATGAGATCATTCTAATTTCCACTCTTCATTAAAAAATGGACCCTCCATGGAACCACCATAGCAGGTTTCAATGAGCTGAAGTAGAAGTGACCAATCATCAACCTAATCCCCCATCCTGATCATGAGTAGCTCCCTGCGTTTACACACTTGATCCGCAATATACGTCCTGAATAAGCGTGCTCCGTGCTACACGTCTGTTTCCTTGATAGCTGGGCTATAGCTTAGCTGGTTCTGGGAGTCTAGCTAGATGTTGGAGAATCTGCCACAGAGATTTCTGAGTCGGTCAAGCTTTAATATAGTAGCAATCCTCTAAAAAACTCATTTCTTACGAATTATTTGATAAGGCTAATTTCCATTTTGACTATTAAAAGCTACTTCATTGTGATTAAATTAACTATAGTATAATTTAAAACCTGATCAACTTATTAGGGCGACGAACCAATAGTAAAAGGGAGAATTTATTTGATTATNTGTAGGAGTTTAGATACTCGTATCAATTCAAATTTTTGAAACGAATTGTTTATTATTGAATAAATTTTATTTTGGATTTATAGGGGTGTGCGATAGACTTACCTCCACGTTGTGTACCCTGGGCAACGTATGCTCATATGGCAAAAAAATCCATTAACTGGCAGTTGACTTCTGACTTCAAACTACAATAGCCCCACTGTAGGTCATATTCCACAACTTCCACAATACTCACCTTACCCTTTCTCTGCCTTTGTGTCTGCCTGTCTCTTTTAAATCTTTGAATCACTCCTGTGTTCCACCCCCCTCTCGAATTTTGTCACTTTGATATTCTTCCTCATCTCTGTGAAGCCCGAAGTCAGCTAAATGGCTGATGATAACTATCAAAACGCCTGGAATTTGAAATAAATAAATTTTGAAATTACATATATATATATATATACGTGGCCTTCTAAATGCACTTATTTACGTATTTCTGAAAGGAGGTTAGGGTGGCATTTTTGGACAATTAATTTATGGAAAATTCACCATGCACAACAATAACATGGTAGTTTATTTTATTAGTAAAAGTTTTATGGTATGCGACTGCGCCATTTCTCACCAATATTTTTTAATGTATATACCTTGTTAAATCTCTCGATGTTACGATATACTAACTAACACATTTTATCAAAAGATGCCAATAAGAAATTACATAATTTTTATGAAAACCAGTGAAAACTGTGTAAAAAGTTGCTTAAATAATTGTTAAACGATTGGATTTTTATTAGATAATTTAATGCCTTGTTAACTCATAAGATTACCATGCAGATAAAAAACGTAAATCTTTAGAAATTTGATTTAACATGATTGATTCGTTCAAAGGAAATCGAATCAACATTGCGCTCAATTCTATTTTACTGACTTTTAAATTTAAATAATTTTCGTCAACCTGTAACCCTATTAGTTCAAACGGGCTAATTTCAAATGCATTAAAATTGTAATTGAAGTGGTTTAGCCTGCACAAATTAGGTTGAATTCCTATTCAGTGTTTGTCCCATTTCTATTGCACTTTTTAAAAATAGAAGCTTCGTTTTAACAAATTCAACAAAAAAACCAGTTCAACTAAACCATGCCAACAATTTATCTTTTAACAAATAAGGTTCGAATGATCGTACCTTATTTATGCAAAATCCATTCGATTTCGGATTGGCATTTGCTAAATGAGGTCATATTAGGAGACCTCTATCACAAAAGACCTAGTTAATGATTTTTTTCATTAGCGTTTGCATTTTCCAAACAAGGCAGTAAAACAAAATAGGCGTCGTCTACGGATTTAAGCAAAGAATTTATAGCTGGAATTCCGAACACTGGAACTATTTAATAGTACATTTAGCAAACAACTGAATAGTTCAACTTCTATTCTGACAGAAATAAATTAAATTATTTAGGCGTATAATGAAAACAATACTTTTGCTTAACTTTTGAGATCAGAGTTAACTAGAAGTCATTTGACCAAATTCTTTGTCATTTTGAGAGCAACTATAATTATGACTGAATTTAAGAAAAGGTTAATAACACATAAAATGGTTCAAGGTCGTTTCGATTTTACTAGAAACCACCTAGTATGTTCGGATTAATTTGTCAATATAAGCAATGTTTATATAAGAATTGCATTTATCTTTTAAAAATAAAAAATAATTTAATTAGTTCAAAGTAAATCAAAGTAAAATTGTTCCATATACATGTCGTCTTTTGTGAAGCTCTTCCTTCCAATTAATTAGCATTTTTATCAGAAAAAAATTGATTTTTTACAAATACACAGAAACGAAATGCCGATTTTCTCTAATATCAAGGGAAAATTTTAAAAGAAAGAGAAACAGTCTATGCCTTTTATTTCAGGTTTGAAAGTTTCGGCAACCTATAATCCACTTTCAAACTCTAGTTGACTGGAAGCGAGTACTGCGAGACTCAACAGGGACACTTGTCAGTCAATTGTTCCAACAAAGTCTGTAGCTTAGTTTTCAAGTCCATAGCCTGGAAAATATCTTTCTTTTCCTTAGTTGCTTGAACTGCTTTGCACACACACCACAACTTTTATTGGAAATTCGCATCTGGAGGAGCAAAATCTGTAGGACCCTGCTAGGCTGCCAATTACACCATTGCCGCTTTTATTCGTTTTAAAAAAATTAAAATTACATTTGCAATTGTGGTAGTTAATGCTACTCGAAATGGAAATTATTCATTGTTTTTTTTAATTTTAATTATTGTACCTAGGATCACGTTATTGAGCAAAATCATTACTCACAGCACTTATTTCTTTTATCAGTGATCCAGACTAAATTTATACGCCCTCGGTAGAATTGATTTCATTGTTAACATTAACTAAAATTACAAGTCTATTTTTATAGGACCACTTCATGTACCTTAAAAAGTCTGAAATCTTTTCAATTATCATTTGTTTCGTAAATGATCTCCATTTTGCTTTCAAAGCAACCGTATAGTGTTATTCTTTATTGAAAAAAATATTTTACTGAGATGAAGTTCAAACTAATCAATTAATTCTACACAACCCCTTTATTTACTTTTCCAAGTGACTTATGCTCACACTAAATAACACTTGTAGATAACCTGAGCGTTTAACGATTTAAAACTCATAGTTGCTATCTCACTAAAGTATTAATTGTGATCAAACAGGAGTTACAAATGACCATTTTAGAATGGTTTTACACAAAGAACCCACAAAGCTTTCATACAATAAATAAATAGTGTCCAATTAAAGTGACAGCCGTTTCACTAATCAGGACCATGTATGTTGGGGGGTGGAGGAGGGGGGGNGGGAGAAAGATGGGGAAATGGAAAATGTGAGGAAGTCAGTAGAATTAAAGTTCCTCTGAATTTTAAATCAGGTTGTACCTTCTTCACTAATTTGATGTTAATTAACAAAAAAATTCTGAGTTAATTTGTACTCTTCACACTCATCGGAATTTCTGGGCCATATAATCGATCAGGATAGTTGGCTTTGTCACTTCTCAATGCATTGTTGCCCTTTCAATACTGACGACAAATTGAACGCCCTCCTCTTGCCTCATATTAAAGTGACTATCCTTTCCCAATCGAAATCGTAATTTATTTGCAACGACCTTGCCTCTAGGTTTTTCAGTCAATTTAAAATCCACTGGGTTGTCTCTAAGTCCGGCAATTGACTTCTGATTTCAAGCTACCACGACCCCACTGTACGTCATATTCTACCACTTCCACAGTACTCACCTTTCCTTTTCCTCCACCTTTCTGTTTGTCTCTTTTACATCTGTGAATCACTCTTCTGTTCCCCACCCCTCGACTTTTGTGACTTTTATGTTCCTCCCCTCTATGAAGCCAGAAGTCAACTAAATTGCTAATGATAACTATCAAAACCCCTGTCATTAGATATAAATAAAATTTTGCTGCAATAGACGCGAATTGCCGGTTGCATAAAACTCTGTAATAGGGCACAAATATGCTATTATTACAGTTAATTCGATTTTTAATTGAACGCCATACAGGAAGTTAGTTTTATTGATCGTTTGTCTCATTTTGAGCTAAAATAACATACCATGGAGACAGATGGTTTGTGACATGTTTAAGAAAATCATTCGTTGGGGGGTGTAAATAAACCCTCAAATTATTTACATTTGACTAGAAGTTGAGTTGATCAGAATGGTTTAAGATCACCGATCTTTATTTGGTTGTTGGTGAACTTTGCGGTAGTCAGAAAGAAACAGGATTTATTATTATTATTATAATCCAAAGTGGTGTAAAAAATTACCTGATAGAATTTCTCACACCACAGAAAACTTGTTTATAGCCCTGAAATTTACCCATTTCTATGGGTATTTCAAAAGCACCTTAGGAATATCTGTTACCTTGAGTAATATTCCGGTTCCTACTTAAATACCTCATCTAAAAAGTGTAAATTTCATTTGAAGATCATTTCTTCCAGAGGACAATGGGAGGTGCACTTGGTGATTTTAATCTGCTAAATCACTAAATGGAATTTCGGCTTGGGAGAATTTTCAGGATTAATTTCAAAAATAAAAAAATGTCAAACAAATTTTAGCGTTGGGATCGAAGGCGAAAATTCCTTAAAAAATTATTTTTTTCGGACTTCACAAAGTTTATTTACTACACATTTGACTGTTCACATTTTTGTACAAACTTGTCACAAATTCTCGGATGTCTCTGTATAGCAAATCATGTCAGTTGCCTTAAGACATGCTGATTAGCATACAATTTGAAAGTCGTCAAAAAGGATTTTTTATTATTAAGCAATTCTTGCTTGAACGTTTGGGGTGGATGGATCAACTTGTTATGTCCGAAGGCATCTAGGAAGGAAAATAATTAACATGATGTAGTTCATTTTTTCGAAAGTCCTCTTGCTTCTATTTCAAAATTGTCAATTATTAATCATTTATTTTGACACATCTTCTGTTACCCTGATTCACGGCTGAATTTTGATCATTTCGTCCTTTCATAGCTTTAACTTAATTCAGTAATAAATAATTGTGAAATAAGTTTGAACAACAGAGTGATCGATGCCATATCAATCGATTTTTCAAAACAAATAATCAAATATATAATATGTATATTGTACTGCATCAAAGTAGTTTGTTTATTCCAACTGCTCATGACCTTCAAAAATCTCTCAAAGAATAACATCATAGGTGGCTTTAACCGCCATGGAAATGGACAAGAGTGAACAACATTTCAGGCCAAAATCTGTGGTTTCCTTCCCAACAAATATTTGTGTATTCGTAATATTATTATTTTTTATGAGGGGTGTGAGATAGACTTACCTCCGCGTGGTGCACCCTGGGCAACGTATACTTATACGGCAAAAAAGTCTATTAACCGGCAGTTGACTTTTGACTTCGAACTACCATGACTCCACTATATGTCATATTTGACTACTTCACAGTACTCACCTCACCCTTTTTCTACCTTTGTGTCCGTCTGTCTCTTTTACGTCTGTGAATCATTATTCTGTCCCCCTCTCGACTTTTTGTCACTTTGATGTTCCTCTTCCTTTCTGTGAAGCCCGAAGTCAACTAAAGGGCTAATGATACCTATCATAACGCCTGCCATTTGAAATAAATAAATAAATTATTTTTTATGCTCTATTACCACTTTGCTCTATTTATGATTTTCATAGTTGAAGAAATGGTAGTTGGTCATGTTGTTTGGCTTGAACTTGAGTCCACTTTCTATCCAGTTTGATTTAAACCAAATTTTGGAAACAATGATGCATTGTTTAAACAGCGCTTGATCGTTTCTTTTATCCTTGGTTCATTAAGAAACAATTAACTTAAATCGGGTTTTGAAAGTAATGCTGACCTGGAATTCGAAACAATACTAAAAAAAACTTTTCTGACTTCACGATCGGACATGAATATTCTNGGAGGAGGGGGGGGGGGGGGAACTTGATCCCATGCACCAATCGCATATTTTATTAATTTTTTTCTATCATTAAATTTAAGCTTAATAAATGACGAGTACGGCAATTAATGCGTATTGATAAATTGGAATTAATCAATATCATGAATTTTAGAGCGATTTTTGTTCGATTCAGTAAGTTCCCCTATATATTGGCTGGTTGCATTGGGCTTTAAAGAGAATGCTTCTGTTGAGGAAAAGAAGATCTTATCATTGATGTGTAGGATTATCCAGCTAATTCAAAAATGGCTTGGCTTGAATAATATTAAAGTTAAAAATTTCATCAGCATGCAATTAGACGAGGAAATAAAGTACTGCGATGGATCAAATTGGACAAATTATAACCATTGTGCGGGGTGTGCGATAGACTTACCTCCACGTGGTGCACCCTGGGCAACGTATACTCATACGGCAAAAAGTCTATTAACTGGCAGTTGACTCCTGACTTCAAACTCTCATGGCCTGCCGCAAGTCATATTCGATCCCTTCCACAGTACTCACCTTTACTTTTTCTCTACCTTTGTGTCTGTCTATCTCTTTTAAATCTGTGAATCGCTCTTCTGTTCCCCACCCCTCGACTTTCTGCTACTCTGATGAACCTTCCCTCTGTGAAGCCCGAAGTCAGCTAAATGGCTAATGATAGTTATCAAAACGCCTGCCATTTGAAATAAATAAATAAATTATTTTTTATGCTCTATTACCACTTTGCTCTATTTATGATTTTCATAGTTGAAGAAATGGTAGTTGGTCATGTTGTTTGGCTTGAACTTGAGTCCACTTTCTATCCAGTTTGATTTAAACCAAATTTTGGAAACAATGATGCATTGTTTAAACAGCGCTTGATCGTTTCTTTTATCCTTGGTTCATTAAGAAACAATTAACTTAAATCGGGTTTTGAAAGTAATGCTGACCTGGAATTCGAAACAATACTAAAAAAAACTTTTCTGACTTCACGATCGGACATGAATATTCTAGCCGATTGCCCAATACGAGTCAGTACATTCGTTCGTTTTTGAAAGTCTTCAAGCGGGATTTAAGAAACATTCGTTGGTAAACCCTAGAAATTGTTTGACATTGCTATTTGACTATGATTTATCCAAAATTTGAGGGAAGAAATATTAAATTGAACTAATCAGTTGGTTATTCTGGCGTGCTTGTTAAGAATTTGTTTAACATTTTACACTGTCATTTGAAAGCATATATATATATATATTAGAAGATGGTAAATGCGCGAATCATTCGGGTTAAATATCAACTGTCCATTTGCAGATGTCGAATTGTTACTTCTTTTCTCTAAATTTCCATTCCTCCATTATTGCATTCCCTTTAAAATGCTTCCTTCAATTATAGTAGTTCACTTGATACTACAACCCCGTGGAGAACATGAATCAGACATGTCGAAGCATTGAAGTTAAGAAGTTGTAAGATAAGACATGTGGATGAATGTATGCGTGGTTCGAATGGTATTTCATACCAAAATGACTTTAAAAAGGAGCTCTAATGCCGTCTTTTGGGTTGTGGATTTACTAATTGAATAGGTCTTAATTTATAACTAATATAAATCGAATTTAGTGCTTTCTTGATGAAATTATAAATACCCAAAGTTTTTTTTGGGACTTAGTAATCAATGAACTTATATACGAATGTTCATCAGTATTTATTTATTTATATCAAATGGCAGGCGTTTTGATAGTTATCATTAGCCCTTTAGATGACTTCAGGCTTCACAGAGTGGAAGGAACATCAAAGTGAAAAATTTCGAGATGGAGGGGGGGGGGAAAGATGTAAAAGAGACAGACACAAAGGTAAAAAAGGTGATGTGAGTACTGTGAAAATAGACAAATATGACATACAGTGGGGTGATGGCAGTTTGGAATCAGAAGTCAACTGTCGGTTTATAGACTTTTTGCCATACACGTGAAGTTAAGTCTATCGCACATCCCATGTTCATCAGTATATTACAAGGAAGATTGACCGAATTTGAGATCGTTCTCAACATCAATGCTTAAAACTGTGAACTAAAAATATCGATTTTTGTCTCCAAGTTTACCACTCAAATAAAATTCTGTCTGTTCCTCTCATATCTGTCTTAAACGGTAGTCTATCCTCAGGATCTCTCTTTAATGACTAATACAACAATTTCAGTCATCTAGTAGATTTGGACCGAACTAGTAATTGCATGTCACCTCAAATCCACATGCAATATTTAAGTTTTGATGTCACCGTGTCCTCTAATCAGGACTTTTGATGACAAAAATGGCTTTCATTTTAAAATAGAGGAAATTTGAAGAAAATAGGTAGGGAGGAGAGGGGGTGGGGTGGGGCTTATTAACACCCTAGCACTCTAATTTAATTACTCAGGATGACTCACATGAGGCTTTTGCGTATATAGTTAATCTGAACGTGCGTGCGCTTACGTGTTCGTCCCATTTTAATACCTCACTAGGTAAACTGGCGAAATTTATTGAAAAAAGTAGGCCTAGATTCAAGATACGAGGTCTCATGTGAAATTGGTCACCAAGTCTCCATTTATTTATTTATTAATTTTGACGCATAAGCTAGTTCGACTCGGATGAAACTGAGTCAGCCTTGAGGCCTTTGTTTAATTTCAGCTAATATGTATGGCCGCGTATTTTGACATTTGTTAGGGCAAAATACTAGGGTTGAATAGGAAATCCGAGAGAGAATTAAGGCAAAACAAGCAGGTTTTTAAACAATTTTTAATCATGGAAACTCTACCGGATGGTATCGAAGTCAACCTTCTGATAGGTAATTATGAATTTCAGGCAGAATTTTATGCTTAGAATGAAATGTGCTTGAAATAGGGAATAACGAAGGCTATTTTTGTCGATGCACCACAACAGTTGAGAAAAGAATGCTCAATTGTTCAATTGCCTTATGCTCATTCCTTTTTCCTACTATATTTTTGAACGCACGTTTTAACGAGTATTATATTTCACTTTAAGGGGTGTGCAATAGACTTACCTCCACGTGGTGCAACTTGGGCAACGTATACTCATACGGCAAAAAAGTCTATTAACCCGCAGTTGACTTCAAACTACCAAGGCCCCCCTGTATGACATATTCGACCACTTCCACAGTACTACATCACATTTTTTTCTAAATTTTCAACCTTCGTCTTTGAAACACTTCAGTTCCCCTCCTCTCGACTTTTTTCACTTTGATGTTCCTTCCCCTCTGTGAAGCCTGAAGTCAACTTAAAGGCTAATAATAACCATCAAAACGCCTGCCATTTGATACAAATATTTCACTTTAATTACCTGTTAAGTCTTATTCAACTTTCATTGTGAATGGGTATCATTTCTTGAAAATATAAAAATAGTGAATGAA
>UZAE01012604.1:4362-32028 GCA_900617975.1 Rodentolepis nana | reverse complement strand
ATGCTCGTTTACATTTAATTGACAATGTGTTTCAATGTTAGAAGAAGGGGTGAGCGATAGACTTACCTCCACGTGGTGCACCCTGGGCAACGTATACTCATACGGCAAAAAGTCTATTATCTGACAGTTGACTTCTGACTTCAAACTACCATCACCCCACTGTATGTCATATTCCACCACTTCTACAATACTCATCTTACACTTTTCTAACTTCGTCTTTGAAACTCTTTTGTTCCTCCCCACCCCCTCTCGACTTTTTTCACTTTGATGTTCCTTCTCCTCTGTGAAGCCCGAAGTCAACTAATGGGCTAATGATAGCCGTCTAAACGCCTGCCATTTGATATAAATAAATAAATAAGTAAAAATAGATGTTATAAGAAAGTTACTTTTGCGAAATCGCGACTTTTTAAAACCTATTTTGATTTGATTAGCCTAACGGACGTTTGTGCTCACCAATAGGAAACTCCAAAACTATATTTTTAGATTCAGACACAGAGATAAGAACGCCAAAATCCTCGTTTAGCTGCGCAAATTCGGGTTGGTAGTAATAAAATAAAGTGAGTTCATGTGAAACTGAAATTGTTTACTCACTTTTAAGGTTGAGAACTTGTACAAGTCGTAAAGTGACGTAAACTGCGTGTGGATTTAACAGCATATACAAATTTGGAAACAATCGCTTCAAACGCTTTATGACCTCGAGAATTCTAAATACTTAGCAAGCAAGCGCAAATGGAAAGTGCTTAAAGTAGTTCTAAACCTAAAGTAAAGTTACTTTAAGAGGTTGATCAAACTTAACGTAATAAATGATCTTCTTAAAGCACAGCCTCGGTAATTATGAAGTCTTTGAAATAATCAATACATTAAAAATTTGGCATCAAATCGAACAGATGAAACTGAGGATTTGGGAAATTGAAATCCTTTTAGGAATTATTTCACTTATAAGCTAGAATTATCTAGTTCCTATGGGAATTTATTTCCAAGACGCCTTCAAGCATACAAGTTGCTGTCGAGGGTAGGGGAGCATGGGTGGGGGTGGGGGTTGGGAAGGAAGCACTAGAATACGCAATAATCAAGGTTCAACGTTGAAACAAAAAGCTAACTTGTTAGGCTTTTCTTGGAATAATTCTGATCTGAAAAGTAAACTGCATAAATGAAGATATCTTCAATTTCGGTTTATTTGTTTGTAATTAAAACGAGAAAGAATGTAAACGTTAAATACGACAGTTTTTTTTCGGAATTGCTAAACCCACATTATCTTTTGCGTATTTTCGTGTCTGCAGTTGGTGTCCGCTAAACAGAACAATTAGTTTTTTGTTGGCAACTGAAGTCTAGACCTTCCAAATCGGCAAGCATGCAAGTAAATGACACAAAAATTTTGAAATGAATAAAGTGAAACAGCTTACTAAATCGTTGCGAATTTATTGTCAAAGTCTATAATTTCTTTGTTGGCATAGATTCAAATGGGGGAGAATGTTCGCCATAACTTCAATCGAACTGTTTGAAATTGTGAGGAAAATCAAACGATATGTCTTTACGTTCTTCTGGAATTAAAATTCACTAAGGTCTTCTACTCTTCACTTACTTCTTTTTTCTGATTTTTCAAATCAGAATTAATCTTTTCTTAAAGAAGGTTAAAAATATTTAGAACTTTAAGTTGGAAGTCTCCGTAAAGGTATATACTAACACCGTTGAAAAAATTGCAATTTAAATATTCATGCACATTTCGTCTAGTCTAGAAGCTCTCCAAATGACCTCCCAAAAAGTTGTAAATATGTCCCCTACCCAACCGCTTCTCCCCGAAAACAGATGGCAATTTTGTGCCTTTCCGGTTATAGGGACATCTGATATTGGTGTCCTCATTGAACTTTCAAGTCATCGGCAAATGATTCACAATAAATTATTCCCAACGTCTATATGACTATATTAATCAGCAAGTAAACAGAGGCACTTTGAGTTAATCATGACTCAAATTCTCCACTTTAAAATGCTCAACTAATGAAGATTTCATGAACTGTGATTGGGTTAGGAAAATTGGACTTAAAGTTTCAAGTAAATCTGATTATGAAACTGCGGTTTACACTAGTGAAAAAGCTACTATTGTGGATGTTATTAGTGAAGAAATGACAACTATGGAAGAGGTGTCTGAGTTACCCTAATGTTGCTACTCTGAACTCTCTGACATTTAGTGCTTCATTTGTAAATGGTTTATGTTTTCTCTAATCATATCCTAACTAGTTATTAGTGTTTATGCAAACTTGCGCTTCTAAATGTTGTCTGTAAATCATTTGCCACTTATTCCTTTCCTTCCTCCTCTTCATAAATTCATGTTTTATTATGACCTTTAATTTGCCGTCTTTTTGAACTATAACCTTGCTTAAAGATAGATTGTTTATTAAATTACTTCAAATGGCAGGCGTTATGATAGGTATCATTGGCCCTTTAGTTGACTTCGTGCTTCACAGAAAGAGGAACACCAAAGTGGCAAAAAAGTCGGGAGGGGGAACAGAATAATGATTCACAGACGTAAAAGAGATAGACAGACACAAAGGTAGAAAAAAAGTGAGTACTGTGGAATTAGTAGAATATGAAATGCGGTGGGGTCTTGGTAGTTTGAAGTCAGAAGTCAACTGTCGATTAATAGACTTTTTTGCCATATGAGTATACGTTGCCCAGAGTGCACCACGTGGAGGTAAGTCTATCGTACACCCCGATTGTTTATTAATATATTGGATAAAATTTTAATTATTTGGAAGTCCGGCTTTTATAAAGATTGCTTCAGTTAAGTTCATTATGGCTAAAAAGTGAGATTTTGTGAAATCAAATTCATGAAGTAAAGAAATTCCAAAATGGTCACATTCTTTATTTTGATTTTCAGTGTTTCAAATGGTCGTGCCTAATTAGATTTCGGAATTCATTAGAGATATTTGGCCTTCAGATTAGCCTACCAAATTGAGCTCAAAATGTCGCGTTTTTGCATACCTTTTCTCATCTTACCTATTCTCACCGAAAACCTTAAATAGACCGATCATTGAGGTCAATAAGTGCACGTTTTCTTTCTAAACACAGAGAATACCCCACAATCTATTTTCTCTCAGGATAATATAGCATGCTTATCGATTATTTTTAGACTTCATTTACGGTTGCAATTACAATATGGACGTTATAATTACCGTAATATTTACAGTTTTCTATCTATTATGCCTGGTGCAAATTGTCATAATGAGATTGTATTCTTGCAATCAGGCAGGTTTAACCATCACCGGTTTATGAAATTCGAAACTTACCAGTAGTTACCCTTTTAAATGTACTTTTACCTAGTCACCTATATTTCAATATTAATTATTACACTTTAAACTTATTAAATGGCAGAAAAACTCGTGCTTCTAAATTAAGTGTGACGATAATATCCCCCCTTATAGGGAAATTAGCCAAAGCATAGTTGGGACCTTTAAGGCTAATATCACTTTGGACTAGGCAAAATCAAGCTTTAAGTACTTGAATATAACCCCTCGTTTACCGACGAAGATAGTGCATAAACCGATGTAGAAAATGTTTTGAAATCGGAAATAAATAGAACAAATTTCGTGGTATACGGCAATAGTCTACTAAACTTAACCCTGGATAATCAGAAAATTCATCCTAAAATGGTGTTGCGGATTAGTGAATCTCACCGTGTTACAGAGGAGGAACTGTAGGGTACAGAAAAAGAAAAAAACACTCCCCTTCAAAGAACCTCTTTTGTCTCAATTTCGAGGAGGGGTGGGTCTCTTTTATTGATGAAAATTTCGCACAATCTGGTTTCAGATAAGTTTCAAATTATAACTTTGCTCCTTTAGGTCTGTAGGGTTCCTGATAAGCGTATGTCGGTGAAGATTTCTCCAAATGATTGAACAAAGTGACAACTACATACTTAAGGGATTGAACATTAATTACTTTTGCTTCGAGTTCGATTCCTCACAGTCCGTATTAATCGAGTAGCATTATTAATTCACTAAAATGATTATATAGCTTTGCAATGGTTTCCAGTACAATGAAGTCCAATGCTGAAACAAAATATCTTAAATTATAGTCCACCCTCTATAAATACATTTTAATTTGGTTCTAATTCTAGAAAACACGTAGTTTTCATCAAATTAGTACTTAAACCGCATCATGCATGGTGTTGCCCCATTGACATATTGTCAAAATATTGACATACCTGATATTTTTGAGGTGATTTCGGTGAAATTTAGATTCGTTCCAAAATATGTGCCGTAACAATTCGGAGAATGGAAAAAATATTTGTGTCCAATTGATGCAGGATTTTTTGGAGTGGGTATGTTTTGACAAAAAAAGCTATTTGCGATGTCCTAAATTTGGTCCAAACTATTGACGGCCATCTCGAGGGGGAATAAGATTCAGCAAAGCTGAAGGGAAAATATCAGGAAATTGAATTTGAACACTCTTTTAAGTTTCGTAAATACTTGGAATTATGTTGTTATCAAAGTTAACATATTCTCGATGATGGAAACTGATAGAGCTTAATGGAAACGAAACGAAAGGAAGTTTTAGAAGTTAAATCGAGTTCACTTAACAGGATGGCATGAAATTAACGAGGAAGGCGTTATTAAGGTTACCTAGGTTATTAATCTGACTTTTCAGGTAAACACCTCACTATCAGGTTGTAGACGCATTTTCCTCATTAAATCAATAAAAATAGGTTTTTACTTTGGAAATACTCGATTCGTCTAAATGTTAGATAGTTGAATGTTAAGGGAAACATTGCAATCAGTAGAGTATCAACAATATGGGTACAAGTGAACTGAAACATGACCCTATTCACAAAAAAATTGTTCTTAAATGGCTCGATAATAATCAATCAAAGTATGACCGATTTAACTAAAGTGCGATTATTTTCATTAAAAATATAATTAATTAAGTAAGTAGGTAAGCTTAAGTGAATGTTTAATCACTGGAATAAGATTCTTGGCTTCGGATAGGTTTTATCTTAACACCTTGGAGGAAAATATGCTATTCTTTCCTCAGATCTGAGAGGCCCTGTTTCTGTTCATTATTTTAAGGCATCTAAGCGGACAAAATAGATGGACTTTCTAGATAAATTTTATTTATAGTTCACTTGTTTCAAAGAGTTCAGCAGAAGAGGGTCTAGAAAGTTTGACTTCCCCGAGATGTTCTTCAAATTTTAATCTGGAATAGGTTTTTATAATAACTTATTAAATACGGGAATTTCTATATTTATATGTTACCACTTGCATTTCATTACCCTGATTGTCTCAGCGACTGGTTTTAACACTTTTATAGCTGAGGAAACCTTTTCATCAAGTTTCGGTATTTCCAATTGATTTATCAGCCATAAAATTGCGCAGCAGAATCGCGTTTCCAAGCCTAGGAAATGACGTTTTGGGGGAATTCGCTCGCCCAAATTGGGATATGAGTCATCCTACCCGTGCGTGTGTCCCAAATGTTTGACCACTATGGGACATAATGCTATAGGTACACTACCATGCTCTGTGAGGGAAATCTGCCAAGACAGGTACATCCACTTTAAATAAAAAATATTTAACAGCTTCCTTCAGTGACTAAGACGCTTAAATACAAAAAGTAACTTAATAACTCAACTGAAAACAGGTCAACCACTTCTTTTTTATTCTCTAAAGAAGTTGTGAAACAGAAATTTGAAATTAGGATTAATCTCCATAAGAGGTTGAGTATTTGTAAATCAATCTCCATGGCGATTTCTTTCAAGTGCTCACTTTACGTACCGGTTGCTCATTAATGATGAATGGACACTAAATCTATCGACCCCATTTCATTACTTCAATAAATCCTCTTTACCAGATCTGTTCAGTGAGGAAACTTTGGCCTTTCATTAACAATTCGAAGTACTTCCCCTCACTTCTTTTCCACCTTCCTCTCTTATTCCACTACGTTTGCCAAACACACTTCTATCCTACTCAACTCTAGATCGTCTCATTCTGTGAAAGCTGTGATACTAGGCCAATTTTTAGAAATATCAGGCGTTTTGAAGGCGGATTTTTAAGTTCCGACTTGGTTGACCTTTTAAAATGGTTTCAGTGTTGGGATGGGAGCCAATTTACCTTCAATCCTTTTTTTAGTGAAACTCAACTTATTGATCATCAATTTCAATTAATCACTACGAGTTGGGAGGGCTGACACGTCTCAGCTCACCAAATTCGGGTATCGATTGGTTAGATTCACATCTTGCTTGCTTTGAAAATGAAAGAACGATAGGTGTCTTGTAGTTACTGCTGCAATAAAGCCCAAATCCGATCATCTCCTTATAAAAAGCATTAACAGCAGACACATATGTTACCCTAGCACCGTTGACGTACATAAGAGATTAACCTTACATTGACCTTTGCATAAATAAACATATATGTTTGTCCTGATCGGATCATTTGGCTGATTCCACTACATCACACCAAACAGTTGGTGTGTTCGGTGAAAATAGGAAGAGTTAATGTTAGTGAAGAATAATAATTGGAGTACAAAGTGAGTAGAACTAAAAGAAATTCAAAGATTTCGTCAGAGCTCTTGCGGTAATTAGTATCTCACTACTGACAGACCATCATGTTTGACATATTTCAAAGTATTTTGAAGGTTTAGTTATTTCAAATGACAGGCATTTTGATAGTTATCATTAGCCCTTTAGTTGACTTCGGGCTTCACAGAAGGGAGGAACATTTTAGCCCTTTAGCTGACTTCGGGCTTCACAGAGAGGAGGAACATCAATATTTATACTAAAAGGGAGGCGTTTTGATAGTTATCATCAAAAAGTGAGAAAAATCAGGGAGAAAGAAGAGCGATTCACACATGTAATAGACAGACAGAAGAAGAGCGATTCACAGATGTAACAGACAGACAGACACAAAGGGAGAGAAAGGGCTAGATGAGTACTGTAGAAGTAGTCGACTATGACATACAGTGGGGATTATGGAAGTTTGTAGTCAGAAGTCAACTGTCGATTAATGGAATTTTTTGCCGTATGAGTATACGTTGCCCAGGGTGCACCACATGGAGGTAAGTCTATCGCACACCCCTCACTACTGACAGACCATCATGTTTAACATATTTCAAAGTATTTTGAAGGTCGATTTTGAAGATGGAAAACACACCATCAGAACACTCATTACCTATCTTCTTGATAGTTCCAATTTCACAAGCTAGTTCCATTTCGTTTGACATATTGGAGGCACTCCAGAAGAAACTCATTTCAACTCAACCTTGAAGTACCCATTTTTAGTCTGTACCCGCATTTTCGTTGCATAAGGTTCCGTGAATTTCGCATTGAAAGGTCTCTGAATTATTAATACTGCATGATTTAAATGCAAATGAACTCATTTTAAAAAAGTCACTAAGGAGCTAATTAATCTACGACAAGTAAAACAGTTTTGTAATTATCAGTAGAGATCAAAAATAAAATAATTAACGCTGACACTAAAATTTAGAAATGTCTAATCAACCACAATTATAAATTCAGGCAGGTCCAGACGCATAATTTTGTCAGGCGTATTAAAATTTTTTGTTTTAGAAAGAAGAAATTATGAAGAGGTATAAAAACCTCATCGCATGAATCCCAAATCAAGCCCAAACTCTTTTAAACTTTTTTAAAGCAATAATGAACACTACTTCACAATCACCAAAGGTAGCAATGCAAATGGAAATTGTCTTACGGGAAATGAAAATTAACGGTAAACATTCCGGTTGTCATATACCGTTTGTGTGTCCCATGTGGTCATTCATACCACCACCTTGATATAACTCATTAAATTGACATTAAAGTTAATGGCGCTGTACCAGATTTCAACTCCCATTTCTACTGACAGTAATGCCACATGATTGATTTTTTGGCCATAAGTAGACGAAATGGTTAGACACACACTAATTAAGTTACATTACGGTGGGGATGACGAAATTCGGGTCTAGAACTAGGGCGAGCGCCATGACGCTAACCCCCCTAACCAAGAGGAGGGCTGAAAAATAAAACGACTTCTCTGTGGGCATGGGAGCAAGATGTCCTAGACCTCAAATCAAATTTACTGCTGACCTTAATGTTGCATGGTTTAATCAGGTTCGAGTGAATGTAATATTAGGCTTGGAGGGGAAGTAGCTAAATTGGTTGCTACAATTTCTACTCAAAATGAACTATAAATAAATCTAGAGATGAGTAAGCTTATTATTCCAAAGTTGATTTGCTTGAATTGAAATTGGCACTTTAGTTCAAATTAAACAATGTCTCTGTATTTGGAAAAACGGTAAATGAATGCCTTCTTCCGACACTGGACCCTAAAACATGCAATAAAAGAAGTTATTTATCCACTTCGTCATTTTTGAAAAAAAACGACTTGATATTTAGGGCATTTTTCACTTAATTGTCTTTTAGACTTTATGCTAAATCAGGCTTGCTTAAAACTTTGAAGCTTTGGAAGATGTCAATGTAAGATGGAGAAGGAAGGTTAATCCTCAATCCTTTAACGCTGCAGAATTTTAATATGGAAAAGAGGGGATAATCAGCAAATGTGCAGAATCAGTGGTTTGAAATTGTGCGTCAAATGGAGAGTAGAAATCACAACAATGCAGACACTAGACGAGAATTGAATTTCTTAGATCGCTTTAAGGCCAGTAGATGAGTCACACACGCAGCTTTCGAAGGCCACAACAAACGAGATAAAAATCGACAAACCAGGCTCGGTAACAAATGAAGGAGACGGGAAATTTAATTATTTCTATTTTCGGCTCTAAACTGCAGTCTTATTAATGAGTCGTTAACGCGACAATCTGCAAGCTGAATATAAACGCATTGATCAATCGCTCTTTCTCTCCATTAAGTTCTTCCTGTAGTTAAAGCACTTATTAATGCTCTAAAGTTTCGATAGAGATTATTACTTCAAAACAAATCTGTTAGTCTTCTTGAACTAGTTCATAATTAGTAATAAAGTGTAATGGACTATGTTTCATTGTAATTAACAAACTAGGTAGAAAGTGCAATAGAGTTGTTACCATGGCAACGTCCACCTACCTCGAATTAAAGAAAAAAATGGTCAAAATTAATCGAAGAACAACTATTACTTAGAATTAACAATTTCACTGGTTGATACAATCAACAGAAAGAATGTTAGAAACTTGTAAAAACTTGATGTCCTGACATTTTTAATGTCATTTTCTATACTGAAGTAGTGGCCACTCCAAGTCCAGTGTTGGATAAGGTAGAAATCGTGCTGCATGTTGTTGTGGGTTGAAAATAACATTTTTGGACATAAATTTACTGCGATTACAAGCCTTTTATCCGGGTAAATGAGTGAAAGATATGGACAGACTGCCAAATAATTTGATATTCCAGTTGTGTCAAATATGCCTTGCTATTCGAAATAATTATTTCACAATCCCCGAATAATAATTGAGTGATAAATAAGAATAGTTTGTCGAAATAGATTAAAATTGCATTCTCTTATTAATAAATTCGAGGTGAAGTAAACTGCGTGACTTTTGAGATCAGAGGCCAAATGTTTTGTATTCAACGGTACACGTCCAGTAAGATCGTTTGTAATAGTTAAATTCAGCTCAAACAGGTTTATTTGAATGTAATGTTCCTTTTAATGTATCTAGAATTCTATTCTGCTACAAAGGGACATTGGAAAATGCGTCTATTCAACGGAATTATAACTTATTTAAGGAATAAGGCATGTGGTTACTGTAGCATTAATGAACTTAACCTGTCTCATTACCGAGTCTATTAAATTAGTTTAGCTTTCTAGCTTGTTTTGAATTATTGGTTCAAATGACTCCCTTTAATATTCCCACCCCTTTATCCACGCCCTCCCCCCCACTCTCACCCCTGAATCGAAATGTCATAGCAACAGGGCCGGATAGCTGAACATCTGTTAGAGATGTAAACGCACTTATGGCGCGGTCTAATAGCATTACGTTAACCATATAGCTGCATAATTAACAAAGCTGAATCATCTCGCGCTTTGGATATGAAATCGATAATATTTGCTGACTATAACAGCTGCATGTTATTTGGTCTTTTATTAATAAAAATAGTTCAATAAAGATTGATTTTTTGAAAGCAATCGTAGTAAGTACTTATTCAGATATAGAAATATAGGCCTTTCCCAAGTTCAGTAAAAATCGATTTTTTCTGCCTGTGAAATTTTGTCCTATTTAGTCATCATGCTAGCTTGAAGTACGACATGCGAATCGATTTAGGGCGTTTTGCCTTATCCTTCACCGCCACTAGGCCATTTGGTTACACCCAGTGCTGACTAAAATGGCAGGTATTCCTTCCGAGAAAAAAAACGCCTTTCGATTGTACCATAGGGTGTAACAAATTAATTCTAACTTAATGAATGGAGCTCACCCGTGCATTAAAGTGGTTGTAAAATAGTTTCTAATTCCATTTTCTAGTCATCCTTGATTAACAGGCTTTGAAATCTCTAAAAACGCACGATTGCTTAGTACGTTTAAAGTTGGTAATATGTAATAATAGTTTGGTCATTCTTATCTGTCAAATAGAAAGCTCATCTTTTGGAATAATTTGTTGCTGGTAATTTAATGAAATGTAATTTATAGATAATAATAAGTTAGATATTGTCTATGTTATAATACGTTTCACTTTATACAGGTTGATCTTATGATTACTTCGTAGATCTTAGGAATTCTACGAAAATAACAGGAAATACCTTACTCGAAAATAGGAAATACAGGAAAATAAGAAAACAGGAAATACCATACTCGAGAGTATTCATGAATTTTTGCCATTCATTTTCTTCAATCTAGCCTGATAAATTTTGGAAAGTACAAAAAATACACCTCCAAGCACCCCAATATAATTCGTGAAGTTTATTCGGTCTCTATTGCTTATTTGAGATTTGTTAATTTGAGAAGGGGTGCAGTTAATAATAATGTTCAAAATGGGGTGTGCGATAGACTTACCTCCAAGTGGTGCACCCTGGCAAAACAGTCTATTAACTGACAGTTGACTTCTGACTTCAAACTTCCATCACCCCACTGTATGTCATGTTCGACTTCATCCACAGTACTCACCACACCTGTTTTCTACCTTTGTGTTTGTCCCTTTTACAGATTTGGAACACTCTTCTGTTCCCCCCTCTCTCGACTTCTTTCACTTTGATGTTCCATCCCCTCTGTGAAGTCAAAAGTCAACCAAAGGGCTAATGGTAACTATTAAAACACCTGCCATTTGATATAACTAAATAAATTATGTGCAAAATAGTTCAGGTTCTAAAGTTATTTACATTGATATCGGTTAGATTTGCTTATGAAACATGAGCACTTCTATTCAGTACATATGCGGAACACAATCGACCCGAATTTATTTTTAAATTACTCAAAAGTGAGCTTCAAATAGAAAACATAGGCATTATTATATTTCAAATGTCATCACCAGCCACTATAAATCAATCAGCTGATCGAGGGAAAAGTTGATGGTTTTAATTGCACTTTACATAAGCACGTTACCTTAATACCGTTTGGAATATCTCAAAGTCAACCTGCACGCGTACACATTTTCAAACCACCAACCTAAATCACATATTCAAACTTTTAGGTAATTTTCGCTTTTCGTCATTTACATGAATGACAAACGTTAGAGCATGACGTGCATGTAAACGCGATTGTTTATAAGTTTAGATTTGATTGTATGACTTTTGCTCACTTTCAAATAAGCACCAATTATCAAATGGGTGAATATCAAAGGTCAAGACAAAAATAGCACATTTAATATTCGGGTTCTTTTAAGGGCATCACATGTCATGTAACCTAGCTTGACCTACTGAAAGATAAAATATAAAATGATTATCAACTGGGCTAGCGTTATTAATTTAGAAATCAGGGGTGTGCGATAGACTTACCTCCACGTGGTGCACCCTGGGCAAAGTATACTCATTCGGCAAAAAAGTCCATTAATCGGCAGCTGACTTTTGACTACAAACTTCCATAACCCCACTGTATGTCATAATCGACTACTTCTACGGTACTCATCTAGCCTTTTCTCTGCCTTTGTGTCTGTCTGTCTGTTACATCTGTGAATCGCTCTTCTTTCCCCCTGTCGAATTTTTCTCACTTTAATGTTCCTCCCTTCTGTGAAGCCCGAAGTCAACTAAAGGGCCATTTGAAATAAATAAATAAATTTAGAAATCAGGACAATTTTTGCTTGTACCAAAGTCTATTGGTTTCTGAGAGCTCACCGGTCATTTCTGTCTATATCCATTTGACCCAAATTGTCGACTAAGTTCTTATTGAATAATGATTCATCTTACTCCAAAAAAATTGATGTGACCAGACTCTGGGATACCACATGTTCATACTGGTGATGTGGACTGAAGATGGATTGAACGGTAAGTTAATTATCTTTATATTTTGTAAATAATTCAAATATAGTGACTATTATCCTTCACCTCCTTTAAATCGAGTAAAATTTACAATTATTATACTAGGGATATGAGCTGTTGGTAAATTTGTTTTTCAAGAACGTGCCAAGTTTGGTGCAGTGTCGAAGACTACTGAAGTTATTTTAGTTGAAAGGAACCAACTTTTGCCATCCACTAGTGGATGATTCGAAAGAACACGCTTCCGGTAGACTGTAAGGCGACACATCCATACCTGTGTGTTTTATTTTTTTTAATGTCTAATCAAATGACAGATGTAACAATAACAACTCTAATTGTATTATATCAAAAAGCTACATTTCACGAGAATTAGCACATGAAGGGCAATCATGTTTAACTAAATACTATTCAGTTTAGACGACATTGAGGTCCACCTAAATACTCTGGACTGTATAATGATACTGTGGTTGGATGGAGCGAACTCCCTTCAGTGTCATCCGGCCATTTAAATACTTCCATCGCTAGTAGAATAGCATTTGCTTCTGGAGATACACCCGCATGACTTCTTTTCTAATACCTTTTGACAATTTCCAAGCAAAAGTGAATACTTAAATGCTAATAATACTTCGAGAAATTAAGCGAATTGAATTGATTTTGCATTGAGAGCGTTAATGCAAGAAATTATGAGGTATTTAGGTTGGGAAAGGAATACTTAACGGTCATATTGGAAAGGGCAAAATAATTCTACCCTCCTACTCAAATTCACTGCTTGACACCTGCAAAATAAGTTCGATGTTTATCTCCCTATAAATGCTTCACAACGGAATCTGGAGGTTTCTGAGAGCAGAACTCTATCAAGTCTTTTGTTTAACATCTTCGATTTCTACTTCCCTATCAACGAACTTATACAGTTCAATCGCGCAATGACTCGACTCAAATTGATATCTGGTCTTTTCTTGGCAGGAAATTGAAAGTTCAAATTGGTAGTGATACACACTTAACCTAATGGTTTTGGATTTTAAAACAATGATTAATTATAGAAAGGCAGTTGTAGCTCACCAATTACAGATATCGCATTTGGCTTCACCAAAGTTTAACATGGGAAAGTAAGGTATGATGAAGGATAAGAGTCCGTTTCATCATATGAAAGAGGCAGATTGCATATGTTGTATCGATCTCATCTCAAAATCATTGATGATCCACGCCTACTATCTTACCAAAGCAGGAATCATAATTGAACTTAAGCGTTGAGCATTATAAAATCGTTTCCAACCCAAACATCAATGTGTGTTGCTGCTTAAAATTATGAAAATTATTATCCCGTGGGTGTCTTTTCAATGAAACCAAGTGATTTTCAATTGTAGCCTTCGAACAGAATGACCTAGATTTACACAACCAGCATCAGAAATGACCGTTATAAGTACATTGTTTACTTAGTTTTGTGCCGATAGCATCTACTAAGAAATCGTTCAATGTACGAACAAATGTTTGGGTTCCGTTTGTGTCTAGACAAGGTGAAGAAAACAACTTTGCAAGATTTTTTCTTGGTGGACAAATTGGTCAATGTTGTTTATGTGCGAAAGATAGATTTCATTTCAGGGTTTAGCATAAAAATGACAAACTCCAAAACAGACAGAGAACGTGAAAGACAGAAAGTCGTCTGCTCATGGTAAACTGAACACTAACACTGCTACACAATTTTTCATTAACATTCCTAGTATATTGTTGCATTAGCCAACTTTATCGATTTTGATTTAATATTTTTTTTTTAAATTTTGACGCGTTTTCTCAATATTGCTTAACGTAACTATAACTCATTTAAAGAATGGTAAATATCAGCTAATTCCCTTTACTCATAATCTAAAATTCCATTCAAACTAGGTTAATAATATAACACGCCCGTTGGAAAGAATGCAATTTTCCGTGCAAAAGATAATTTACCATTCTAAATGCTAATCTTAATAAATTGAAGTCAAATGAGTTTAGACTACGTACCAGACATGATTGCCTGGCAAAATACCTTAACAGATTGGGAGTATACACTCAACCCACATGCCCTCTATGTAACCTACAGGAGGAAATGGAGAAGACCCACCTGTTTCGGTGTCCAGCCCTAAAGACAAGGACGGAAAGCCAGAGATACTGGGAAGCAAGAAGACAGCTAATGAATTGCTATTAATTAACTGCTATATATGTACCCCCCCCCTTCTTGGGGGAAGCTGAAGTCGAAGATTAAGGGCTAATGATAAATATCATTTGACATTCTAAATGCCCTTTGATCATGTCCTATCCAACATACTATTTTTAACTTTACAAATTTATGCTTTAGAGGCGTACCACCAGTGCACAGTATCAGTTACCGGAACCGTTAACAATCTGCCGGTTCATATCACCATACACACCACCTCATGTCTGACAAACTCTTAGAAATCAGTCGACATCTCCAAAACTCCCAGCTAGTTTCCCACTGCCTTTTATCACTTTTTATCAGTGTGTACTCTTTTACTAGGCCTGACTTCTTCCAAACCACTGCCCTCTTCAATCAGATCCTCCATACAGTTCCCCTCCACTTGATGCTGTTACTATCCTCTACCTAAAGCAACCTCATTTACCTTCGCTCTATAACGCTAGTTATCTTCACTACTTCTCATATGGTATCTTTTGTGGCTCTATATCTGATTATCCTCAGTTTGAAAATGAAAACCTCATAAAGCTAGGACGTATTTTCTTACCAAATTACTGAATCCTCCTCAATCTAACAACCAGAGAAGTTCTGGTGGGTCTGTTGGGCTATTACAGTTCTACTTTCTATCGTTCTTCACCACTCAATAAGACGAATATAAGGAAAACTTGCTGGCATCAGAACTTTATTCAAACGCAACAATTAAGGGGGGTGGGGGGGTGTGGGGGAGTGGGGATAGGGATCGAAGAATTTTTGAGCGTAGGAGATTCCGGTAAAATAAGGCACACTCATACATTAAATGAACATTACCAAGCGTCATACACTTGATCAAGTTCATGAAAGACTCACTGATCCGAAAGGTCGTGCCGAAACAAACAGAAATAAGCAAAACAAACGAGGAAATAAATATCGGTGATCATTTTCGAAATTCGATATAAGTACAGTGAATGTTATTATTATTTTATATCAGCCATCGAATGCAAAGATTTTGCATTCAGCATTAATGGAGTTAAGGTAATCTGAAGGTGAAAGATCATGTCATAATCATTGATAAATGTCACCTTAAACCGAGTGAAGAAATTGTCATTTCTGAAGGATGTAATATTGTTTACTTCGATGCAATGAAGAGAACCCAAAAGGTTCTTCGGGCTCTGTACATTTCAAATGCACTTATCTACCTGTTAAAAGATATCCTGTTTCTGTTGTAATGAGAAACTCTCATCCTACAAATCCTTCCAGTGTGAATGCGAACCGACGAGTATCGATCTCTTCACCTCAGACTTAACACCGCTTTCTCATTCTTCCTTGGCCAGCAAGTTTCTATATCACCCATTACCTATTCTAGAATCCGAAAGTGAAACTTCGTCACTGCAGCATTGTTGGATTAGCAGGAGGCCAGTCAGCATCAGAATCCATGGAACTTTCTTAAATGGTGAAAACCGACGTGGTACACCCTGGGCAACGTATACTCATACGGCAAAAAGTCTATTGATCGACAGTTGACTTCTGACTTCAAACTACCATCATCCCACTGTTTGTCATATTCGACCCCTTCCACAGTACTCATCTTACCTTTTCTCTGTCTTTTGTCTGTCTCTGTTACATCTATGAATCATTATTCTGTCCCCCCCCCTCTCGACTTTTTGTCAATTTGATGTTCCTTCTTCTCTCTATGAAGCCCGAAACCAACTAAATGGATAACGATAACTATCAAAACGACTGCCATTTTAAATAAATAAATTAATATGGTGAAAACTCATTATTGATTTACAAATGTTTTATCTTCTTCCATTTGGGGCAAAGTGCTTCCCGGTAACATGAATGAATGCAATCATGTACTTATGTGCGGTTCTTCTGTCTACTAACTTTCCATACACCCTAAATTCCTTCATCCTTCATTAAATCAACTTGAAATTTCGATTTTTGTCACTTCAATGGTACTATGTAAAAGTGTACAAGATGAGACCTTTTCTAAAAACTTACCTTTTAACAATAGTAATTAACAAATCGCTATAACCTAGACCTTAATATGTTAAAGCACTATTCGAATGGAACTTACTTTAAGTACCTTTAGAATTACTCTCTAATGCTTGACCTTGGTGACATCGAAATCAGTATGAAGACATTCAAGTGAGCTTTTAATTAACGCTCATATTCCCACAGAAGTTGAAGCCCCCTGGAACTGGAGTACCACTGAGATCTTAAATATCTAGAACCATATAATACTTAGGCTGGTACATAGTAAGGACGATTGTAAACTGATAATTATTTATTGACCTTAGAGAAAATGAGAAGTTGTCTCTTAGGGTGTTTGTTTACATTGTTTAAGATGAGAATGCAATAGCGGGGAAACGATAATAAACAAGGTGGGAGGGGGGGGGATGGAGTAGACATTCTGTAAAAGACAATGACAGAAAATATTGATCCCGTTACGAAGTCTTTAATTAATTAAATCAGCAGACAGGCTTCTGATTTTAGAGACTGGACGAAATAGAGGTTTTGATTATTTAACTTGAACTAATTCTAAATACCCCGCTATTTCCTGAACCGATTCTTCTGTAATCTTTATTAAAAAAACTATTATTTTTTATATCGTCTTAAGTATAATAAACTTTTAATTAATGTGTAACATGATTATTCGCGTGAAAGTTGACTGCAACTTTATGATGGGTACTTTTAAGCTGGAGGGATAGTCAACTGGTTCACTTAGGCATGCGAGACAAAAATTAAAGTTCAGAATGACAAAAATATCAAGCCAGAACTTCGCAAACATCTACATAACTTCCCCACAATTCATTTGTTTTTTATATTTATTTGCATTTTATGGCAACTGATATATGAAGTGAATGCGATCAGGCGTTTACGCAAATGAGCTCAAATCATCTTTCGGGCGGTTACAAGCACAATCAATTCCATGTTGTCTCTAGCCTTCCGCTCCACCAAAATATTACATTCTAGGTTCGACGTTGCTGTCTTTGGGATAAACATTGATTTCATTTCGCTTCGACCATTAAACAGCAGTTTGTCGGATCTTCTTCTCTGGTGCAAAGATTTGATCTGTAAAGTAATTTGCGCCTGTTATAGTAATAAGAGCTTCAAGTTTTCCCAGGCAATGCTTGAGAGTCTTTATATCTATATGAGCATCAACTTCTTCAGCTGGGGTGTGCGATTGACGAATCTCCGTGTGGTACACCCTGGACAACGTATACTCATACGGCAAAAAAGTCCTCAACTAACCTTTTATCTCTACCTTTGTGTCTGTCTCTTTTCCATCTGTGAATCACTCTTTTGTTCTCCCTCTCCACTTTTTGTGACTTTGATGTTCCTCCCATCTGTGATGACTGAAGTCAACTACAGGGCTAATGGTAACTATCATCGTTATTTCAAATGACGGGCTTTATGATATATATCATTGCCCCCTTAGTTGACTTCGGCTTTCAGAAGAGGGTGGGGGGGGGGGGGGGACATGCATTTAGGCTTTAAGGCAGTTTACAGTCGATCATTAATTGACTTCTGACTTCCCAGCACCTCTAGGTTTCTGTCGTTGTCTTTAGGGCTGGACACCGAATCAGGTCACATAGGGAGCATGTTACTTGAGCGCATACGCTTATTCTGTGAAGGTGCTTCGCCAGACAATCGTGTCTTGTACACAGTCTAAACTCTGTAACAGCTTCAATTCTTGGCTAGTCGGGTATGTTGGAGAGTGCCTCTGTCCACTACTTCTCCTTCGTTCAAGCTTTAAGTTCGTTGCACCTTGAAGTCTTGAATTCTCCTGATAACTCTCCTAAGTCCTGCCATTTGATATAAATAAATGAACTTCTTCAACTACCTATTTACATCTTTACACATGTCATAATGATAACCGAGGCCTTGGTGTCGGTCAGTCGGCATGTTGAATTACCTTTGAGACATGGCAATTTTTTAATTGATAATTTGATGTAATTGATACAATATGGTCCCTGATACGTTGAAAACTTGTAAACTAACTTACGTTAAGCCCAAAAGCCTAAGCTAAAGAGAACAAAGCCAATTTTATTTAAGCTCTGAGAAACTGCAGGAAGAAATCTTAAGAAGTCATCCTAAAAATTGGTTTGATCGAAAGTCCATATGTTCTTTTAGCTCCTGTTTAGTTCCATTCATAATGAATCAAATTATCCTATGCTGTAATAAGTTCACTTTTGCTAATATAACATTTTAGCTTTTTCCACATTGCAAAAGACATTAAACCCCAATTTCACCAAATAAATACTGTGAAGTCATATGTTCTTACTAGTCTATCATAAAAATTAACCATCAAATTTGTTATGGACTATTACAAGAGTAACAGAATTGCAACAGGAAAGTTTATACGACTGATTTGGTAAAATTAATTCATATAGTTATATGAAAATTGATGAAAGTCCTGTTGATCAGAACACCCTAACGGCCTTTAGACCAGGTAGGATCCGATTTTCAGTGAGACAAAAGTTGCTGAGGGTGAAACAAAGGTGTCAAAAGATCATAATTGATTGGATTTAACTAATGGATAGCTTATGTTTCAGAATTCAAATTTCATGAATTGTACCTCAGTAACTGGGCGAACTGGCTTATTGATTAGTTATTTACATAAGATATTTATTATTGGTAATTCATTTAATTTCTTCTGTCAAACATTACGAAAACAGAGTTACCTCACTTAATACAATCTTAATATAGCTGAGCTGAAATGACTATTTTTGTTATTTCAAGAACGGAGAAAAGCCAAATTCAAATATTAAATAAAAGGGAGAAATAGAGAAGTGTACTATTTAAAAACGGTAGATGCTGAAATGTTTTGCAAACATCTACGTATTTTATCAGACATTATTTAGTTCGTTGATCTCAATTTGACTGAACATAGGCCATTTTCTGCACTCATGTAGAGTAAAGAGAACCATACATTATTACTGGTATAACCCACGACTATTCTAGCCATAGAAAACACCTGAACACGAGGGAAGAGATGACATTCAAGAGTTTGAAACTAAAACTGTATTTTATTGGGTCTTCTTGGAGTGAAATGTGGAATGTCCGTGTTTTCATATGATTGTGCAGCCTCCTTTTCACCAATTTCTGTGGTTTTGTCGTTATCAGTTCACCATATTTTCAAATCTCGCTTTCATTTTCAATGAGTTGATGACAATGGAGGTTCACATAAATAGTTATCCATAATTGCCGGTTTTTAACTGTTACTGTTGTTCCACGTCTTGCTATTTTTTCCATTCTTCCTCAAATTACTTCAAAACACTCAATTTTTTGATCTTGGCTCCTTAATAAACTCCTATTTTTACTCAACTTCATCTTTTGGTACAAGAGAAAGACGGGCTTTTTGAACTTTTAAACCACATCAAAACTTTGACTTAACTTATAATGACATTTGCTTGCGATATTTTCCGTTTCGTTACAAACCATTCATTTCTGAGACCTAAGTGCTGGCACCTATTTCCGCCCTCATATTTGCAAAGGCTCAAGTTAATGAAGCCAAGATTTCCATGCGATTAATGGGTTTCATTATCATGGAACATGATTGGTTGATGAAAATAAATGGAAATTTATGTACAAATTTAATAAATACCCACATATTGTATGAAATAATTTCATTATTACTTTTTAAGCTCATGATACCTTAAAACAAATTTCCTTATAAACTATATTGTACAATCATTTTTTTCATTTGCATTCTCTTCGCTTTCAGTTATAAGTACAAATGTACTTATATGTTAAGTACTCAGGCTATTCTTTTGACTAACTCTGGAACAATTAAACCTTCATTCACACTTTTCCTCCTCCTTGTAGTAAAGCAAAAAGGTACAGTAGTCGTCCAATCAGCTTTTACGACCAATGACATCTTTAAATGAAATAAATGGAATTTGTAATATGTTTAGTGATGATTGTATTTTTACTTTTCCTGAATTTGTATCCTCACCATCATTTAAAAAGACAGGCAAGTCGTGAAGTTGTCTGATCCCTACGCAAGTCCTTATTTTTGTCAAATTGTGTCACTTTAATTCCCATGGTCTTCTGAATGAAGGCATAGTTTATAAGTTGCTGCTAATTGTTAACCTCTATGCTAATTAATGTTAGTCCATGCAGTAGGCAATTCACATCACTGCCTATGTAAAATATGTGATGTATTCGTGATTTCAAAGTTGGCAGATGTTTGAGTTTGGGACATTAATAAATAATTACCCTCTCGACCACATCTTCTTTTCATTTTTGATTCCCATAATCGCAGTTTATAATTTTATATGTCAAAATAAAGCTAGAAGCCGACTAATCTGAGATAGCGAAGACTGGTTTAGGTTTTTATTTGAATCTAAAGACCGACAAAGTTTGGCAATATTTCATTGATTAAAACGAAAGACACTATCGTTAGTTCTTTCTTACTATGGCATTGCTTTCTAATAACGTATGATCTCACCCACGGTAACTCCTTTATCGATAATGCGACAACAAAGTAACTTTTGCCTTCTACAAATAAAAGTTTAGCCATTATGAAATGATGAGCATTGTCACAATATTTAATATTAGTAGCACTTAATCAAGCCATGTGCTAATAAATTTTTGGGATTCAATGTTCTATAACTTACATTTGGTTTTCTTCTATCGTTTGACTGGGAAAAAAGGCAAATAAAAGTAAGGTCAAGTGTTAAGTACTTGATTTCTGATTTGTACCTAGTGCTAGAATGAGTTAAAAGTAGACATTAGTTTAATTTCAATTACTCTAGCGCACTGTAAAGTTTAATGCATCATGGATTCTGAACAAGTGTATTCATTTTACTTTAGCCTAGGTAAATTCAATCAGCTAGTTTACCGATATTTCGTCTTACAAGCTTTAGAATTGACTTGCCATTTACGTTAGCTAACATAAGAGAAAGTAGAAAAGCTGACTGAAAAAGCTTTCCTATACTAACTACATTTGCAAAACTTTATCTATATGTTGCCACCAAATCACGCTATTAAAATTGTGTGTAACCGCACGAAAATAAGATGTACTAGTATTAGAGTTTTTTATAAGCAATTAAAAAAGGAAATGATTAATTTGCCAGCCTAACACAGACACACACGAACGCAAAATCACAAGTTTGGACAGGGCATTTTTCACTGCAATGGCGCGCTTAATCGTAGACTGGGCATGCTTAGTCATCGCCAGCGTTAGGCCTGGCTGCTAGCTAAAGCATCTTTACAAGTTTAGCATTCACCCTTTTGCCTCGTGCGCGCACGTTAGAAATGTGCGGCAATGTGTGGAAGATACGTACGCACCATGCTTTTCGCATAAAAACGCTCACACCGCACGCCCCGCGCTAATACTGGTAACAGCTGATGACGATCGATAAAATTCTCGCTAAAACACACTGCGTGCGCGCAGCTGTTGTAGCCAGAATGAAACTATGCTGCGTGTTATTTCTAAATATCCAGCGTGGAAATAGAACTATTTAGGCCTTATTCAAATCAGCTCTTTGAAAACGATTTGATTAATTTTGAGTTAGAGCTAGATTTTAAGGCGTTATTCTGGCTGCAGATATACTAAAAAAACAAAAAATCATTCTTCCAAGAACGCGAAAACGGCCCGAATTTATCATACTCGATCTAAGCATTCGCTTGGACCAGTTGAACATATTCATACATCGTGATATGATCATATAACACTACAATTTAATGTCAAACAACATATATTTTGATTGAAATATATTACATAGATTGTTGGAATGATTCGTAAAGACCAATCCGTAATAGATTTCGATTTAAAATATTATCAGTTATCAAGGCATCATGCTAGTAATGCCTAATATTGGTGAAAGTCAATAGGTTCATTTAAATTGGTAACACATTGAACAAGAGCTTAAGGGCATAAATTTTGCAGAAATTAAGATTATCCACTATCAAAAACTTTCATTCACTAGATTTTATTGAGATAATTTACTCTATTATTAAACTACTAAATATATGACCCAAGTTAGGATAATTAGACATCTGTACTTACTGCCTAATTCAATTCAGATATCGATTTTGCATAAAATTATGTGAAAATAAATACAGCTGTTATTTCACAGTCAGGTATCTTTAATCCTTTTAAAAATAGGCTAAGTTGTGCCTGCAAGAGGTTAGATTTATATTGCTTAATAATCATATTTTACCGTTTTCAGAAGCTGGATACAGGCACAAACCTACTGCTGCAAACCCTATTCAATATTCTGCTTATAAAGCAACGAAATATAGCGTTAAGCTCTTAAAATTATCTTTTAACACAAAGAGACTAACTTTATTCCGATCTGTCGGTAATAGACCCTTTTGAGTAGAGAAATTATAGGTTTTCCAGTACCCCAGAAACCACAATTAACATTTGCAGGTGGACATAGGTACTAGAGAAGGGTAGGGTACTATCCCGTTCTCTGAGTGTACCATAGATACGTGAGCCATTACTTCGAACAGTCAATCAAACCCTATTCATTTAGCTTAGAAATCGATTGGATAAATTCTGAGAACGGTGTTCAAGTGCCAAGGCCATTGATTGAATATCGAGTGAAGATACAGGCGATTTTAAACCTGAGTGGTATTAATGCTAATAGCAGAAGGGAAGGTAAGTATTAACTGCTTTTAATGTAATAAATTTAATTGCTAGTTAATTTAAATACTAGTAATTTTATACAAACCATAAGGTGTTTTAAGCTTGCCAAAGCTTGATAAAAATAAATAAATATGCGTTTTAAATTAGAATATTTTCAAATTTACAGTTGTGCAACAATGGTTCCTGTTTTTTACTCTATTAGTTGATTCCTTTAGAATTGAGTTTGATGATGGCGATCATATGGCATTTGGTGAGGTGGATATTCAAGATGTTTTAAGCTAGAATTTCTTGAATTTGAATTACATATCCATTGATTTTGAGCATTTAAACCTGCTGGAGTCAAGCTATCTTGGGATTATTTCTTACTTCTTTTCTTGTTTCAAACGATAAAGCTTGTGAAGTCTTATTTAGTTTAATTTGAAATCATGATTGTCATTCAATCAGTTTTAGTTGGAAATAGCGATTGACGCGAATTTTGACTGCTAGCACTCACCTTCCCAATCTCCCCCCTTCCCCAAAATACATTTTACCACTACCTCTGAACTTCACCTTTTATCCGAATCTCAATGTGCCTTCATGACCTCATTTGAACTAGAGGCTATCTTACAAATGGAGATAATCCTAACTTATGACTTGTATGAGAAGGTTCATTTACCTAGCTTTCTACATAAGCATTTTATTTCAATCTCTAAAGTATTGAATTTTATCCTACTGCTTAACCTACTTCATCACAGGTACTAATTTCTTCGTAAATCGATTTTTTTGAAATATGTTGCTTAATGGCTCTAGCTTAATGCTTACACAAGAATTAGTGACATATTTCGATTTAAAGCAATGAAAAGAGATTGATGGTTAACTAGTGAGCTTAATTCGCATTAAAAACCTCTTAACTAGTAAGCTCTTAAGCACCCTTCTAAAAAACAAGCCGGATGATGTGCATAAAATGGAAGCTTTTCATACAAACTCAGCTGGAATTAAGTGCTGCACATGCATGATAGCGGCACAAAATCGAGGCAGTGATGATGCTAAACTATCCGCATGTCATTCAGAACATAATGAGTCATCACCGAGTCTCCCCCACCCCTTTGTTCCTCATCCCGGGAAGAAATTGACTTTTAGGCAATAGACACCTTCATATTACAGTCCTCATGTGACCACTGCAGTTTAACACTGAAGGGGGGAAATTCTACCAGATATGCGGAATTCTTACCATTTTGCAATTACAAAGCTCTGTGCTTCACTTTAAGAGAACATTTGGGCAGACGGTGATTTAATATTGAATAGTAGAAATCTTATAGCATTTGGTAGGAATTTTCTTTAAATTGGACTACTTAGAATAAATGATTGGGAGGACTACTCCAACAATTAACCACGATTCGTCAGAGCGTGGAACTGTTCTATGTATATGAAAGACCACAAACTGGACATGATTCTTACAATCCAATCAAATTCCGACCAAGTCCTGTTTACCTTACCTCTGTTCTAATTCTGACCAATAAGCACATAGCCTTGACTTATGAACCAATCAGGAGGCCATAATGAATTGGTAGACGCGTATATAGGCAAGCCGAGTGACGTCCCACACGCTCACACTTTCCACCTGCGTGATTGTCGCGCGTTTATCCGTTGAGTTTTACGGGATTATATATGCTCTATTCTGTTACTACGTGTGTGATCTAAAATTAAAAAAAGCCTCAGGGTGACAATCGATTCAATTAAAGAGAATTCCAGAAACAAATGCAAACACGATATGCCATCTGGCACCATGTCTACAATAACTATGGCTCCCCCTGGTGTTTTTGCAACGTCTATGCCACCTGAGTTATCGAATTCCGCTAGTCCAGTGCTCTCTTCAGAGGAACGGGAATCTGTATCGTCCACCGAGAGCCGGCGACGACGATTAGGTGGGGGAATCGCAAATTGTACACCCTCAGTTACAGGTTCTAGTTCTCAGGTCCTTTCCTCCTATTGCACTTCACCCACATTTGTCATTGAGTCCCCAAAGCTCGATCATTCAGATGAGCCATTTGCAAAAGTGCGAAAGAAAACTCGAGCCCATCGAAATCGCGGTGGCGCCCATAATGGGAGTTCCCCCTATTCTGTAAATAAACCTCTCAAAGTAACTATAAGGCGAACGAATGCGCATTCACATACTTTAAATTCTTCCATGCAAGATGGCAGCGTCAATCGAATGTCGCCATCATCCGTTTATTCCTCTGTTCCGGGGGATGATGAAACGAGTCCCATTCGTGTATTATCGCCTCATCATCATCATAACATTCCAAATTCTTTTTCTTCCTCTTCTAAGGCTGTGGATTATAATACACAAGGCCCCGCACCAAGAGACGCTTCTGTATCGACCATGGATAATGCAACTTCAGTGGAACCAGATCACCTTGGCCCTTGTGAGCCCGGAACGAAAATCAATCTCACTGGATCAGTATGGATGGAAACCCCTGGTACATTTTCCTGATAGTAAAATTAAAGCCGATTTTTTGAGACTTGTTCTTGCCAGTTTGCATTTGTTGAGAAAGATCACGACTCACTAAATTTATCTTACTTAGGTATGCTCTGTGTGGATGTGAATTGGCGAGGTCGGTCTTACGTCGGTACACTGATGGATTTTACGAAAAACGGACTAAATTTGGCATGGTACTTTCGTGGTTGCATCTGATGTTATCCTTCGTATTTAAACTAATATTGATAATTTATTTATTTATTTCAGCCCTAGCAAGATGATAACGTCACTATCGTGTCTTAAAAACAAGATTAGTTGGAATCCTGCGTCAACTTCTGTAGGAGGGAATTCGGGACCCTTAGGAACCGCTGGATCTGTTAAAACCCGATCTTCCAATCCAGGGCCTACAGAAAGTCGAGGTCGACCTTTGACTTCAGCTAGAGGTCGCAGGAAACGTCGTGGGTACGGTCAACTTCCAATATCGTCTTCATCGGGTAATCTGGTTTCCGATGGAATGGAATCTAATCAAGAGGATGAGGCACCCTGTTCAAATAATCCTCAACCGGAGACCGGTCTTCCTATTCTATGTCCTTTTGAGGGATGTCGGAAACGTTTTACCGATTATCGGTGTCTGCAATGCCACTTTCAGCAATCACATAGAACTCAGAAAAAAACCAAATTGGAATATAAGTCAGAAGAATCTGCTATTCAAGAACCAGAAATTCCCTGTACAGTTCCCTCTCCTTCTGCTCCACAACTTGCAAAAGCGGTTTCTTCTTCCACAGATGGCGTTCAGCTACCAGAAAGTAATAGCAATGATGATGATATTCCTCCTCCAACGTTAGATCGTGGGCCGGCGGTGAGCGAAGAACAGGTTCCCTTAAGTAATGATCATCCACCAACTGCCAGTCCTGCTTATTCTGACATTTCTGATGATGCTCCGGCAACTCCAAAAATAACCGTTCCGAAGCCGACTATAGATTCAAATCCTACTCCTCCCTCCTGGCAACATCCTACTGTCGTTCCTCAGAAACCACCGCAACCGCCACAAACAGTTCAAAATCCACCGCAGGCACAGCCTGTGGATTGGTCTGCCAATTCTAGAATACCGCCTGCTCCAGCTAATCCTATTACAACTACAACCCCCCACTCTCACCCCTCAACAATCCCCCCAGTTCGTTCCTCTCCGTACGAGTTTGATCCTACTACTGCAGCAGCTATAATGACTAGATTGCAGGGAGGTCAATTCCCTTATCCTAATATTCATTCGTCTGCTTATCAGGTCGGGCCCCCGCATCCTCACCAGACTGCTACCCCTAGTGTTCCTTTTAATATACCTCGAAATCCCCTAGCTGCTGCTGATTTCTCCCAGGCTCAGATTGCGGCCTTTATGGCTTACCAACAGGAATTAGCTCGGCGGCAAAGTGAGCTTCAACGACGTGGACGGTCTCCCCAACAGCAGAGACATTCTCCTCATCTTCCACCTGGAATGGGGTCTCAGCAACAGTTTAGACCTCCACCCTAGTAGCCACATTTGTGCTTGAACATTCCACCTTTGTCTTTCGCCATTAAAGTTCCGCTACTTCTTAACATGCTTGAGTATGTATTAAAATGGAAGAAATCAGAAAATGTGAACTACCCTTGCCTAATCTATCTACCTCTGTTCCGTTTCGTGTATATAGTTGACTTCCATTTATGGTCTTTCCCTGGCCCTTTTTGTATTGTGTTTCCCCTTCCCTTTCCCAATGTTAGCCGATGGTATGTGAATATACATGTACGTTTGGATTAAAATAGTATTTTCGCTTTTTAGCCTTTGTGTTCTCTATTGATTAGTTTTCTTGGGGCCGTGAGATCTATTACTATTTTTAATTTCAAAGACTGCGTATTTGGAGTTCGAAAATGCATAATTATTTAGCAGCTAAAGTGGTTGAGTTTTGATCTTCATTGGCTTGTTTGTGTTCGAAGTATGTATTTGGGAAAACTGTGGTAAGCTTATTATGTGTGGGGGGGGGTCTGAGATTACCTTAGTGTTGAAGTCGTTGACCTTTGTACGCTAAATAAAATTCGG
>UZAE01012603.1:23991-36062 GCA_900617975.1 Rodentolepis nana | reverse complement strand
TTTTTCACTCTACCTTTGTGTCTGTCTCTTTTACATCTTTCAAATACTCTTCTGTTCCCCCCTCCCCCTCTCCACTTTTTTTTCACTTTGATGTGAACCCTGAAGTCAACTAAAGGGCTTATGATAACTATCAAAATGCCTGCCATTTGATATAAATAAAGAATAATTACAAATAAAGATGACAGAAGCAGTATGAACCAGCATGATCATAAGCTAGGCGGCTTATTGGTCCTGCCGGTCCACATTAATGATGCCACAAAAGTGCATTTCTCTGACTAAGATGAGCAGAAAAACAAGTAGCTTCAACAAGTAGGAAAATTTTTGACACACGATGTTCTTTTCAACACAACTCCACAGTTGTCAGCTATTTATAGGTAACTACTACTTGACGCAAATTCAATTCAACTTCTATTAACTCAAAACAGCAATAGCTTCGGCTGAATGATAGAGAGGTTAAAGTAGAGAAGATAATGCATAAAAAAATATGTGATGCAAGTGATCAATGATACTTCAGAGTCTAGAAACACGTTGAAAAGGAAACAAGATAATGTAATTCACATAACAAAAAGAAGCACAATTAGAGATCATGTTGCGCTTACTTGCGTAAGAATACTCAATTGAGATGAGATGTTATTTAACATAGAGATGACATTTTCTGGTTGTTGCCGCTTTTTTTCAGGAAAATTTAAGGGAGAAGAAGTTTCCTCCGAGTTCTGCAGATTCTCCTGGAACAAACAAAGAGGCAGTTATAGCCCGATTATTGGCTAATTTTTTCTTAATATGAAAGACAAGGACAGTGATATTTCCACGTACATCCACTCTACACAGGCGCTTTACCCTTTATCTGCTTCTCTAATTTTGTGTGGATTACAGACAAAATTATACTTACAATGAGTTTAAACAGAGGCAAAACGCTGCTTCCTTTGGAGTGTCATAAAGAAATAAAAGTGATGAATAATCGATTTGTTTAAGAAAAGAGGTAACGCAAATTCACATTATTCAAACGCCTGTTTTAGTATTTTACTAGATGCATTGTAGGCATTATTGCCTTTATTTTGGAAAGTGAGGGAATGAATGTAGCCTCTACTGCAAGCATTCTGCTGTCTACTGATGTCAACCGAGTTAAAACAAGTCTGTTGAATTACTAGCGATAGAAAATCTGACTACTCTCAGGAGCGAAGTCCAGCCACAATTTCCTTCCCTCGAGACCTCAACGCTTTGTAATAAACAAAGAATGACCAAGTGATTTAGAGAAGTATGAAAAAAAGTCGTTCATGCAAAAAACGCTGCTCCCCACCATATCATTTATAAGAGTCGATTAGACAACGGTGATAGGACCCCAATGAAAACACAAATGACCACATTAAGAACACAGCGTGACTAGACTGTATGTACAGAGCCTTGCATAGAGCATTTACTTAGACGAGGGACAAGATGCCAATGGAGCCTCAACAGGTGTTAAGAAGCAGTGGTGCATACGAGGGTGTGTCTGATTGGGGAAGAAATCGTAGGCAACAATTGGCCCCCCCCCCACTTCACACCCCCATTACTAGGTTAGTAGCTACAAGTGACTTTTTCTACAAGTGATTAAGAGAGCAGGAGGACATTAACTGAATCAAATAACCTCCGTATTCTCTCCCCTTGACCTAACGATAGGCAGAAATGGCACCCCAGTGGACACCAGATCAGAGCACAAATGTACTTATAAAAAAACGCCTAAAAAAGCTCATTTAATATTTGGCGCATTAACAAAGATGATGTGCACGTGACTGCATGTAGCGATGAGCCAACGAATAGCAAATTAGTAGTGTGATAAAAATAGCCGATAATGAAAAAAGGAGTTCTAATTGAGTGTCGCATACCACCCTCAAAGTGCATCACAGCATTGATCCGAGAAAAATATATTCACAACAGTGTAAGTATCATGCTCTATATTAGAAAACCTAAGGAGAATATAAGAGAACATTTTTAATGAGACGAACGGCCATTGAAATATGGGGAAGAGGTAATTGCTTGCCCATTACTGAATAGCTCCATTAATCGGTAAATCCACCCCTTCACTGTATGCAGTTTATTTTGACTTTGAAACTGAACACATTTGGTGACCCCACAATCAAGACAAACTATTTGTTAAGGTACTTGAAGTTGAGAGAGCACAAAACCCAGCCCCATCCTCTATTCAATAAAACAAACTTATTAAAATCAACATTCGAATGTAAATTTCTAGAAGGGGGGGGGGGAGGGGGGAAGCGTAGGTAGCCATCCAGAAGTAAAAATAGGAAATTTTACAACTATCGCTAATTACAGCTGGCGAAAACCACAGGTAAACGTCACAAATTGCTATGAGCTGCAAAATATTTCGACAGCAAGCTCTTCACAAACTAACTCAACATACCACAACGCAGCAAGTAGAACCCGGGAAGAAATCTACTTCACACAGATGACCTGACAACAAATTAACAATTGCCAATAAACCGAAATGTCACCGCTCCGAGTGTCGTCATCAATCAAAGTAAGTATTTAGATGGTTATGAGGAGATTTGACAAAGTCATCCGCAACAACTTACTTTCGCGGATAGAAGGCAAGGTTCTTTGAATGTTTCATTAGCTCGAATAGGAGTTTCAGAGTTCACAACTTCAGTATTAGAATTATCACGATATTGAATATATTTCTGAATGATAGACGGTCGAGGTTGCTGATCAGAGGATAACTGATCCCCATTTTGATATTCCTGAGGGCAATACGTGTCTCGGACATACCGACGTTCTGTTAATATGGAGGGCCGCACTTTGATCAGATCCATGACGGAATCTCGAGCAGCATTAGTTGATTGAAGATTTTGATCAAAGTTGGTCTTCCAAAGAAATACCTATAATGGAAAAAACCCCCCCACTTAGAAAATTATAAGTAGAACGTAATTTCCGAATTAGCAAACTAACTTGACTATCAGCGCCACCAGAAGCGAAATAATCCCCATTAGGGGAAAACGAAATGGCAGAAATAGGACCTTTGTGGCCACTAAGAGTGTAAATCGGACGGCCTTCCAGTAAGTCAAAGACCATAACTGTGGAATCATCAGAACTAGAAAGGAGATAGGCCCCAGATGGATGAAAACTGACTCCTAGAACAGACCCAGAATGGTCTATAGAAATTAAATTATTTAGTAAATATTCCCACCATTATATTGTTGAACAAGACGTTTCATACGAAGGTCCCAAATCTTTACAGCACAATTAGTACTTGCAGAGGCGAAACATGTTTCACTTGGATGAAAATCGATATGAGTAGCGAATCCAAGGGTTTCATTATAGGTGGTAACACAGTCCTGTGTTCGGCAATCAAATAAACGGATAGATTTATCGTCACAAGCAGACAATATAAGTCGTGAATCAGGTGAAAATCTGAAAAATGCTGCATATGAAAACTACTAAGATCATACTTGCAACAACGAACCCAGTTGTTGTGTTTACTTAGACTGTAAACAAATTTCTGGCGCTGAATGTTCCAAACCTTAACAGTTTTATCAGAAGAAGCAGAGCAAAGAAAAATGCCATCAGAAGATAGATCAACCCATCTGACTGGAGCAGTGTGAGATCGTAGAGTCACAGATTCTCCTTTGCTAAAAAATTACATTAGTAAAATTCCTACGTATTAGGAAGCCATAATTTAACAGTGCGATCTTTGGATGCGGAAGCGATAATGTCACCACTTGAAGAAAAACAAGCACATAAAACCTCATCAGCATGCCCCAATAATCTAATCGCTCGAGTTTGCGGTTTAGAGTTCCATAGCATAAGACTATTATCAAGAGAGGAAGAAACTAGATCCTAACAAATCACTGAGAACACATACCCAACTGCTTGCCGTTGGGGCCAAAACTGACATTCGTGACGCCACGTTTATGACCTTTATAATGTATCTCTAATGAGGGATCCATTTTTTAACAGCGCGCCGCAAGGGCAAAATTAATCAACCAGCCTTAGAATTTTAAACGAAGCGGTTCAAAACAAAACTCACAATGTTAGAAAAGTAAAATAAACTCAAGAATAAAAACCGAAAATACAATTAATTTACAAACGAATAGTTATATATTAAAGCTCATTTTCATGCATGTCAAATTTATTGGGCGAATAGAAACGGATTACTTATTGAAAGGTTGATAAGTTAGTATTTGATAAAAGAAAATACCTAAATAAAACCCAAATCTTTGCTTCATAAATGCTAATGTGTATCTGTTGAATTTATTATCAAAGCCTCAGAGTGTACAAAATAGAACAATAATCCTGCTTTAAATATCTATATAATAAGAATGTCAAAATTACTGTAATTTACAGTGCGATCGTAATAATATTAGGATAATCAAAAAAAAATTAATACCAGAAAGTATATATGTTTGTAATCTTTAGATAAGCATTTTACATTTTGACTTATCCATTAACTTTGAAGAATTATATATGACAAACGATTTTTTCTGCTCAATAGCTTATTCTAACTGAGCAACATATTTGCGTGCCACCATGCACCAAGAATGTAATAGCAATAAGATTTTAATGCATAGAACTACGTAGTCAATGAAATTTGCAAAAATTAAAGTATGTATATCCGATTTCTCAACAGAAAAAAAGAATTGATTATATTATGATTTGGATTAAATTCTGAAATCGTTTTAATAACGAGGCCTTTAAAATTCAATATTAATTCTGACTGGTTGGGAAAATTTTCGCATGTTCTCAATTATTCAGCAAATACATCCTTTTAAAGATGAATGCGTACATTTTTCACTAATTTGATCAGACAATCAGGAATTTATTTGTTGTCGTTTTTCAAGTACGAATTGAAAATGGTTTAATGCAATTACTTAGTGCTTTAATTTAAAATAGTGTAACGAAAATTTACATAATTTCTTGATGTGAACTTTCTGCTTAGGATAAGAGAATTTTACGAATCATTCCTTCCATCAATTCGTTTGTACCAGGAATTCAAAATGGATAGTTTACCTCTTGGATATATTTTGCGTGGAAAGTTGCAAAAATATAATAAGAATATCGTGAATCATGTTAAATAGTGAATAATGATTAGACAAAATTTATTGACTTCAATGCATTTGTTCTTCACAAATGTGCATGGTTTTGTAGGGCATAAAACCTATTCTATTATTCATTCTCATAAAATTTGAATGGAAATAAATTTTCAAATAAATACTTAAGAGGGCAATTCGTAAGTTAAATTTAAATAGTTCTTTTATTTGTACAGTAAATTTCATAATTACTTGTTCTTAGAATAGGTCAATAATCCTCTTTGAACGGCGTCTGCTTTGATGCATACTATTTGGGTATAAAAGTAAATACGGGGGCCGGATCTAATTCATTTTTTGTAAGTTAGTAATGCCTCTTGCTTATATCCACTCAGTCCCCCATAACTCATACAAATATTTTTACTTTTATTGCCATTAGATTTGTTTTATGCCTTTTTTCACTGGACTAATAATTATTCCCATATTTTATCTTTATTTGCATACTCTTTGGTTTTGGTTTGATTTTGAACTCCATCGCATTTCGTTTTTCTTTACAATTAATTTTGATTAACTTGCTAGTAGCTCATATTTATTCATACCGCCTATTATTTATTCCTAAGAATTTCCAACTTTTCAGTTTTAAATTTTATGCAGTTACTCATCCGGAAATTCGATTTGTGCTTTCTTTCAATTTTTAAAATGTGCCATTATCACTTACCTTTAGATGCATTGCATTTTGGTAAATGTTTTGTTATTTTGTCATTCTATTAATTTAAATTTGCTATATTACTAATTTTATCAAATAATTACTATTACTCATTGTTTTTCACTTTTCTTTTCGTCATGTTCGTCCATCATTTTTTTGTTATTTGTGTCATCGGTCCAAATTTATATTGTCTCTCAATATCATAACATGCCCGTTATTGCTATGATTAACTCCACTGAAATATTTATTACGTTTCTAAATTACTTATGCGAAAGTAATTTATTAGCAATCAAGCTATTTTTTCGTTGTATTTTGATTAATCTCTAATTGTCATTGCTCATGTTCCGGCAAGAAAAGGTCGAATTGTCTGTCATCTGAAAATGTCAAATTTGCTCAGTATAGCTTGTAACATGTCAAAACTATATCGTTAAGGCAGTCAGGCCATGCCTCGTTTGAATTCTGAACATTGAGTTATCCATATTCACTTTATAAGCTCATTGTCTAGATGCATAATTTTTCTTCACGTGATAGCGAGGCATGATTTCCTAGGAGTTCTATTTCTTGTTTTCTATCATATCACACAAAATCGAAATGGTCCCTCTGAATTTAAGCCTCAAACGGCATTTAAGTCGTATCGTCAAGAGAAAAAAATGAACCGAGCTTCGCCTTTGTAGAACTTCTCACTAGACATAATAGTTTTGTTCTTTATGGAGCTTTGGTTCGATTGAATTTTTTACCTTCTTAAGTTTATCTTCAAAATATCTCGTTTTAGGACATAATTTGAATGATTAAATATAACAGCTTGCTGTTTACATGTCTATTTTAATTATGCATTGGCCTTGAATTTATTACTTACCTAAACTACTCTGGCTGGAATAATTTGACTTCCTCAAAGTTACAAACTAAATTTTGGCGGCGTTTGTTTCCTTTATATAGGCCCAGTATGATTATAACTAGGATGAGGATTTTTGCTTATTTTGGGAGTAATAGGTCGAGTATTTAGTAACTAACCAAACTTAAATTAAACCTGCAAATTGATTTTGCAATCTTAACTCTGAATATTGGCATTCAGATTACCTGCTTGTTTCTCGAAGCGGGCGTAGGTTAGTTTTAAACATTTTATTTATTTCTATTTGTTCCTTTTTTGCATTTCAGATCCCACAGATATGCCCTTAAGGGCACCACCAACACCTGGAATTTGTCAGCTTCCGGTCTACTCAACCCCAGGGTCAGCGTTAGCGGACATGGATGACCCCTTCTCCCGTCTCCCTAACGAAATGATTCTTCACATTTTCTCCTTCCTCGACGCCGACCAGTTACTTGCTTGCGGTCAAGTCTGTCGCCGATGGAGACGCCTTTCTCATGATTGGCGTCTCTGGCAGGTCAAGCTCTTTGAAACCCGTTGGTGCACTATTGTGTGTCCTGAACCTCCTCATCAGGATATGCCCATTCCTCTTCCCAATAGTCCTCTTCATGACCCCTGTTCTATTCACCCACGGACTGTTTATCGCTTTCTCAGTCAATACATCCCCAAATGTGATGGCGGAGGTGAAGACATTGCAGAACTTGAATCGGATTCTCTCCTACTTTCATCTCCCAGCTCTGACAACAATTTAACCTGCAACTTTGCTGCTTTCGTACATTCCATAATTGATCATGTGCGTGGACTTCTTCCCCCTCGCAATCCCACCGCCACTAATACTGCACTAGCTAGTGCTTCGGCTAACAGACCAAGATTTGCTCTCTTCGGCCCTGGGCTAGATCATCGTTGGACCTCGCGTCTTTTCTGGAAGATGGTGGACACTCGAACTCGATCCTTTGAGCCAATAGATGTCTTTACTGGCCATATGGGGTTTGGATCAGGGATTACACTGAGACTTTTCGCTCAAGCACAGCATGCTGTTATGGATGGTTCAACAAGGTGTTCTAGAAAGGTCTCCTGTGATTCTGCGAAGCCTGCAAATACCTCAACCCATAGCAGATTCACTTCATGTTTCTCAGTACCACCAACTACTCCGCCTTTGCGACCATTTGGAGATTCGACAGATCCTCCTCTTCTCCATCACTCCACAGCGTATCCCTGTCAATGTCATCAGCATAAAGACTTTACTTTCGATCTTTCCTATCTCTATTCTCTTCCTCCACATCTGAAGCATATTTTCAATGATCAGTACACTCGTCTTCGAGTTAGTCCTCTCTTTGTTCATTCGGATGATTTGGAGGATCAGGAACAGTCTAATCAGGAAGTCCCTTCAGAGCATTTGCTTTCCAATCTCGGTGTTACTAACGAAATGAGGGATATTTGCCTAACGTTGGACGGTCTTATTTATGCTATTGATGCAAGGGAGGCTCCAGAGCAGTTGGCCCTACTTTACTACGAACTAAGAGCTGTTCTTCGTGCTTTCCCGGAACGCACTGCTCGTAGGATTCCTATTGTAATCCTTTATATAATGCCAAAGGAGGAGATCAAGTTTGAGAAACACGTTGAACCGTCATCTTCTAGGGCAGTTCTTCGACCGGAATTAGTTAATCGCGACAGCTATAGTGGAGCCGAATATACGGAAGCGTGGCACGATTCAATTCTCTTGGTGATTTCCGCTTTGAAGCTGTTTGAATTGCCAAATCCCTGGAGACTACAAAAGTGCTCCAGTAATGATATAAAGACCCTAATTCAAAGCCTTATGTGGTTGAACTTGAAGTATCTACGTCCAGTAGCTGTGTCGACGTTACATTGATAAGTCTTTCAGCGAAAAAAAGAGGAAAAAGAATACGCTAGTTGAATGAAGTAGTGTCCTCAAAGTGATATATATATATAAATATGTATATCGTATGTGTATATTCATTCCATTACGCCCCACAGGCGCCAACTATTACCAATGCTTATCGTTTCCCCTTACTTTCAGAGAACTTATGAGCGCTTAATGCACCTCTCCTCATCTTATATTGATTCCTTATTATCCCCACATGAACGCACAAAGATTTATATTGAACTAAAGAGAGTGAGAGCGGGGGAGAGAGAGAGAGCGACGTGGCTTTTCTTTCCAAACGACATATCAGTACTTTCAAGCCCCCCTCTCCCCCCCCATTCTCCTTCCTCCAACTCCCTTTTCTTTTATTTTGTCTCCACCCGCCAGATCTAAATATAAAATTACATGACTTCTTCAACAACCTTCAACGTCGCTCTGATGAGTTGTTTTATCAATGTTGTTTTTATTACGTTATCAATTTGGGGGAGGCGGGGGGGGGCTCGTTAATTGTGAAGTTATGGGAGTTAATATTTGTGACTAGCTTAAAAGTACGAACAAAAACACTGGAACGTGGAACTCTTTTAGTAAATTGATCTTCAATGCTCACCCTCTGTGGAGGGATTTTGTGTTTGGGGGGGGGGGGGGGGAATAAACTAGTGTGGTTCGTCATTCCGCTCACTGGCTGTGTCCCCCCGGATGGAAAGTGAAGCCGAGATTTTTTGACGAAGCAGACAATCAGGGTAACCAATATTCGATTAAGAGCACATGCTTTACCATTACCTTGAAATAGGTAGACTTGAAGCTGAACGAGAAATCAAATTGCTGCTAATAAAATCAGCTCAATTGACTAAAAACTAATCTTCAATAGAAATTGACTTCTCCTGATCTCCCTAGAGATGTTAAGGACAAAGTGGCACAGGTTTGAACTTGAGATCCTGAGATATTCTCTTTTTCCTAAAGTGAGAGCATATTTTAACGACTTCCCATACAGTTTTTTTGTTCGAACTTGATACAGTTGTGTAGGATTTAAAACAACTTTCTCAATCGGCAACTTTTCGCTGCTTTAAAATCAGCATATTCCATTGTATTAGGTTTTATGAAAGGGGTGTGCGATAGACTTACCTCCACGTGGTGCATCCTGGGCAACGTATAATCATATGGCAAAAAAGTCTATTAACTGGCAGTTGACTTCTCACTTCAAACAACCATCACCCCCACTGTATGTCATAGTCGACCCCTATCACAGTACTCATCTTACCCTTTTTGAGCCTTTGTGTCTTTCTGTTTCTTTTACATCTGTGAATCACTCTTCTATTCCCCCTCTTGAATTCTTCTCACTTTGATGTTCCTCCCCTCTGTGAAGCCCGAAGTCAACTAAAGGTCTTATGATAACTATCAAAACACCTGTCATTTGAAATAAATAAATATAATAACTTATCTAAGTTCTTACTATTCAAACTTTTTCTTTCCTGCAATTTTAAATGTGTTAGTGCAATACATGAAAAACGTAAAAGTATTTTCCATACACAAATCCTCAAGAATAAATCGTTCCTGAGCACTGTAAACCCCAAAATTTTAGAATTTTGAAAATATTTATTTATTAATATCAAATGGCAGGCGTCTTGATGGTTATCATTAGCCCTTTAGTTGACCTCAGGGTTCACAGGGGGGAAGGAACATCAAATCGAAAAAAATCGTGAGAGGGGGGGGGAACAGAAGAGTGTTTCAAAGGTGTAAGAGACATACACAAAGGTAGAACAAAGGTGAGGTGAGTACTGTGAAATAGTCGAATATGACATTGAGTGGGGTGTTAGTAGTTTGAAGTGAGAAGTCAACTGCCGATTAATAGACTTTTTTGCCGTATGCGTTTACGTTGCCCAGGGTGCACCACGTGGAGGTAAGTCTATCGCACACTCCGTAAGGGTCATCGTATGCCTGCATGTCTGCTCGGCAGGATTGGGAGGTGCGGCAGTACAACTCTGTGTGCAGCGACCGTACAAACAGTGACCAATCATTAACCTCTGTTTGCTTAACCTAATCCCCCATCCTGACCATGAGTACCTCCTTACGTGTACAATTTATCCGCAATATACTCACTGAATCAACGTGCTCCGTGCTACACGTCTGTTTCCTCGATAGCTGGGGTATAGCTTAGATGGTTCTGGGAGTCTAGTTAGATGTAGGAGAATCTGCCATAGATATAAACGCGCTCCGTGCTACACGTCTGTTTTCTTTATAGCTGAGCTATAGCTTAGCTGTTCTCTAGCTAGAGGTTGGAGAATCTGCCATAGAGATTTCTGATTCCTAGCTAGATGTTGGAGAATCTGCCATAGAAATTTCTGAGCCGGTAGCTAGATGTTTGAGAATCTGCCATGGAGATTTCTGAGTCGGTCTAGATGTAGGAGAATCTGCCAAAGAGATTTCTGAGTCAGGTAGGAGAATCTGCCATAGAGATTTCTGAGTCAGTCAGGCAGGCTTTACTAAGGTAGCTATCGGCTACAAAATTAAACAGCCCCCTTGTGAATGCCAATAGGCTCACATCCCCATCTCCTCCCCTCCTCCACCAAAGGTATTTTGGCTTCAAAGAATTTCCAAATATTGAAGTGAAGTAATAAGGCCGCCTATTTCTAATTAAAAGTTTCTGGTTAATGGGCAGAGGGTATTGTTGACTATTGGAATAAGAACTACCTATTTAGTAAATGCTGTGCTACCCACGTTCAGAAATTAAACAATGCCGAATGTTTGAAACCTTGACGTTGTCATCAGCTTCTTCTTCTTGATTCCTCACATCCCCATCTCCTCCCCTCCTCCACCAACACACCACCTTAGACTTATTCCTACTCGAAGCTATTGGCTTCAACAATAATTTTTGTCCAAGTATTAATGCAAGTTATTAGAATAAAAATAAAAATATCGATTGTTTATCATGTATTTAATTTCATTACAAATGAATGAAAGTTGAGGCTATGCATTATAGTTACAATACTGAAAAACGCGCAATTTTCTCAATGGTCTTAGTAAATAAAATGGAGCTGTTGCAAAGCATAAACTAAATAGATATGAGAGAGGTGTTGGAAGACGTATTGATAATACGTTGTGAATAACATATTCTGAATTGGAGTTGCAATAGCAGGAAGAATTGAGACGGCTTTGACAGTTGTCGTTTTAAATTCAGGGTTGATAGGAGTTTTGTCAACAACAATACACAGTTCCCTGAACACTGAAATCGTACAAGTGCCACACCATAGTCAAATGAAATTCGATTTTTCTGATGCATGCTCTACTTAGAACCTTTATTAAATTCTACTCGAGATGTATTCAGTCAAATTATCCAAACTTGTCAGACATTCATTCGTTCGATTTCACGCCTCATTAGGACAAGGAATTGGCCAATATTACGTCAAGCACTCAAACATCTATTGGTTACTTATCACCGAATTAATTGACTTGACCAATCGTTGACGCCACTCTACTGATTAATGATTAAAGTATTTTCACAAAATATCGATATGAATTTGACCATTTTTGAGTGACAGGTATTCTCTTTGCTTCTCACGTCATGACCGAGTCACAGCAAACACTTTATGAAGCTATCACTCGAAA
>UZAE01012603.1:0-16296 GCA_900617975.1 Rodentolepis nana | reverse complement strand
TACCAGGCGCAAATCGATATAATGCTATCTTCTAACTTACCTTCGTTAACACTCTTGAAAAATAAACGCATCTGTTTCAATATTTATTTATTCATATTTAATGGCATGCTTTATGATAGTCATCATTAGCCCTTTAGTCGATTTCAGATTTCACAGAGGAGGGGAACATTAAAGTTACAAAGGGTCGAGAGTGGGAAGAGAAGAGTGTTTCACAGATGTAGAAGAGACAGACAGACACGAAGGTAGAGAAAAGGAAAGGCGAATTGTATACTGCGGAAGTTGTAGAATTTGACATACATGAGGTGGGGTGGTGGTAGTTTGAGGTGAGAAATCAACTGCCGGTTAATTGACTATTTTGTCATGTGAGAAAACGTTGCCCAGGATGTACCACTTGGAAGTAAGTCTATCGCACACCCCGTTAAATATAAAATGTGTGCCTAAAAGCAAGCGATTATATAAAAGTAGAGAGTCGTGAAAGAAAAGCGACGAATAGAAATGGGGAATAAAGCGTGGACAGCAGAAAGACCATTTTTCAACTAAATTCGTGATAAAATAATCGAACGTTTGCATTTCATGGAGGAATCCACTTGGCGCCTGATTGTGAATTGATGCTTGTCTTGTCCAAGTTGAATAGGCCAGTTTATTAAGTCAAGTAGATTGTCGTGCACACTTCATGCGCCACATTTTCTTCTTCTTCTTCTTCTTCTTCTTCTTCCAAAAGACGAAGAAGTGACTATGGCACACACTTGACCCGGAACTATTGTAGACATGAGGGAGTTTTAATGGCGAGAAACGATTTGACGAAGGAATCAGAAAGGCGTTAGTTGCTATCTAGGTCTGGATTTCAAGAGGTGCAATTTTTGTTTAAGTCAGAATAGACTACACTTCTACAGGAAGTAGAGGTTCGATTTATAACGCTCTGTTTGTTTGCAGCTAACAAACAAGGCTAAGTCATGACCCAAATTCGCGGATCCTGTTTACTCCTTAAATTATTCCCATAGTAGGTTTTACCATCCCGACTAATTTGTTTCGTGTAACATGCAAGTGGCGTTTAGGATTTACTCATGATTAGATCTATTAAGATGAGTTATTTAACATTGCTTATTGCTATTGCACAAAATTCAGTTTTTTCTTTCTGTAAGTGGGAGTTAGTGGAGCTTACCATAAAAGGAAGACGAATATTCCATAAGACGCCTAAGGAAATCAGTTTTTTCTTTCTGTAAGTGGGAGTTAGTGGAGCTTACCATAAAAGGAAGACGAATAGTGCATAAGACGCCTAAGGAAACCAATGACTCAAAGGCTGTTGATAATCTTAAAATTGGCGTGATGGTACAGAAAAACCCCCACATTACGAAGACCAAACAGTATGAAGTGAAACTTTGCTTGTGTTATAACAACATTCGGATTTAGAAAGAGCAGACAACTGTAAAGTTTTTGGTGACCATGAGGAGGCGTATTTCTTAGTATACACTATTAATGAAACACTTTTATTTTCGATATAGCATTAAAAATATTGGCAATTGTTTTTCTTTGGAAATACCATAACATCGTCAAAAGATAGTTGATGAAGTGCGACCACTGAAATTTTGTCAACACAAGAAGATATGATATAGTTCGTTTTCCCCAAATATTCTTCCTTTACATGATTTTACTGCAAATATTTCATCTGTAATGCTAAAAATTAGTCTTGTGTTATTCAGTAAAGTAAACACGAATGGCGTGTTATTGAATCTAATTATTAGGAAATAAGATGAATGCTTTCAATGTATGTAGGTATGTAGTGCCTGACTTTAGGATGAGTTTAACAACAGAATACAAATAGAAATACAAATAGAAAGAATGAACAAAGAATAAAATAAATAGCTTGTAGTGAAGTTTACCAAATATTACCCTTCACATGAGGTGACATTGATTTAGTGAAGTTTATTTGATTGTTTATGAATACATGTTTACTTATTTTATAAAAGTAGAACTTTTATTTGTTTTGTGGGTTGCACGATAGATTTACTTCTACGTGTTGCACTCTGGGAAACGTATACTCATACGACAAAAAAGTCCATAGACCGGCAGTTGACTTCTGACTTCAAACTACCATCACCCGACTGTATGTCATATTCGACTACTTCCACAGCACCAATCCTTCCTTTTCTCTTTGTCGGTCAGTCTATTTACATCTTTGAATCATTCTTCTGTTCAAAGTTTCAGCTGTATCTTTCTCCTTGTCTGTTCCTCCCCTCCATGATGTTTGAAGTTAACTAAAGGGCTTGTGATAACTATTAAAACGCCTGCCATTTGAGGTGAGTACATAAATTTTTGTTTTAATTTTAAGGGTTGAGTGGATATTTAGAACATTACAGTAAAGATATGCTGTGATCCAGTTACTTAGTGTTCTCAGGCAAAACCGTGTCCCTAAGGTGAAGATACGTATTACCTAATATGATGAATGCATTTCATCACCTTTGTTATTTACTCCTACTCAATAATTTCATTTTCCTTTACCAAATTACCTTCAAATATGCAGCCACCTTGGGTTTTTTCGATCCAATTCTTTCCATTTGCTATGCCGAAATATATCGTTACATTTAAAATCGCAGTTATTTAATTTAGAGTGAATAAATGGCGTTTTGCTGAGTTTGTTGCGAATTGCGACACTAGTAATGTTTTGACCGACTCAGAATTCTCTCTATGGCAATATCTCCTATATCTAGCTAGTCTCCCTGAACGATCTAAGCCGTAGGCGAAGCTATGGATGAAAGAGACTAATTATGAAGAACACGTTTACTGCCTAATATGAAATTGGCAAAAAAGTGAAAACGATTGTCACGTGGAATGGGGTAAGCCTTAAAAGTTTGAATTATTTTTGTCGATGTTACCATAACCCATCAGTTTTTTGGCAAATTATCAGATTTGCATCTTCCTAGACTTACAAAAATTTCTGTTGGTTATTCTTACCAACAATTCGAATATACCCATAAATAGTTCAAGAATTAATAGCACAGATATTAAAACAGTATTGTATTTGTTTGCTTTGGTTAATAGGCAAAACTAACTTTGAGAACAATGACTTCAGTTGTCAAGACAACCATTGAAATCTGGTGGCAACGGAAAATCGCAGATTACGCCCAAATAACAAGAAACAGGTGATTTATGCGAAGTAATCTATTTTGGGAGATAATTCAAATGCAACTGAAAAGAAGTAAACATTACAAAGGAAAAATCGATATTATTTGCTGTGCATCTTATCATAAGTGTCCATGTTCCTGTAGTTGCCAACGTAGCCCTGTTGGGCTTTTTTGTCAGGAACATTCTCTCTCCCCTCCTTGCCTCTTCCTTTACCGGTTTCGGAGTCGAATCTCTCCTTATGAGTGCCGGTGTAGGCTTTGTGATCAGTGAGTCGAGCCGTTACTCTATCATTACTCACAGTAGCTACTCCATGAGACTCGGGGTGGCCGTTTGCAACTTTTAATTTGAGCTCAGCGATAGCTGTTTCTTTATCGATGTTTTTGGCTTCCATGTAGGCATCAGCTAGTTCATTTTCGACAAAGCTGCAAAATCCTTTGTAATCGACGTCACGTTTGCCCACTCCAAGGTGCTTTCTAAATTGGATATCTACACGGTTCGCGTCCATTCCCTTGCAGTAGATCTTACAGTCCGTGCAGATTTTCTTGAGAGTTTTATCAGTGCAGGTTGTTGATCCCTTTTTAACAGAACTGCAGAACTCATTAAACGTATCCTCCATAGTGCTGAAGCTGATCGCTCAGTTGAATAAGAGTATAAGGGTAAAATGCGTCCATTATGTTTTAACGGACTAAGGCAGCCAATCAGAATGCGCCGTTTTAATTATTGGTTGGTGTTTTTATCGCTTCTTATAACAATGCTTAACACACAAGGATTGAAGGTCGCTTAAAAGTTTACTATTTAATGGCATCTGATCATTTATGTGGACGCTGATTCAAAGTCTATGCATGGGGGCCCTATTGCAACAAAGAATGGATTAAATCAACTTAAACGTCATAATTATCTTTGCTTTGAAATACTAAGAATTCTACTATATGAGGGAGGCTGTGAAATTGCATGGGAGCAAACCATTCAGTTATTCTCCGTAATTAGAGCAGCGAAAGGATTAATATCGAGAAAGTCTGGCATGAAAAAGCCTTCAATCCGATGTCTCAGGCGCCATGATTTAGCCAATTTATTTGAGTCAAAATTGATTAATTGAACAGTGGAAAGAGAGAAGTACCTATGAGATTTAAATTGGGCGAGACCTGTTTTATTGCCTATAAAATTTTATTGATTCAATTTATGACACAAAACTTACGTTTCTGAAGTCAGTGCGCTTGGAGTCAAATGTTTAAACGTTTTCGCAATTATCATTCAAAATATACTTGTATAGATAGTTTCCAAAGAAAGAGCCTAGAAATTCATTGAACTTCTGCAATAGGAACTTCAATTATGGTTTTATCTTTACTTCTCGAAGGCCAACAGAATGGTCAGTCGCGCAGGCCACTAATTTTAGACTGATAGTCTGCATACTCATCTTTTCTGCTCTCACAAGTGCACACACTACTATCACATTACCACAACACACAACTTCTCAGCAGATTCTACTTATTACAAGTACTTACATGACTTTGACACCCCACAGGAATAGTGCATTTTGTCGGATCCATGAATAACCAGCGACCGAACCAAAGTAAGAAGGTGTTGCCAAGAGTTACAATCTGTCATTCAAATCATAGAAAGATTACAAATTTGTTAAGTTAGCACCTGAATTATGGTTAATCCAGACTTCTCTAAAGCCCAAGTGATTGTTCATTTCAATTTAAATCCAAAAAGCAATAATGGGATCGGAAGATCTTGAAAAAAATTTTTAAAGAGAGATATTAATTTTTTCAAATGGCAGGCGTTTTGATAGTCATCATTAGCCCTTTACCTGACTTCGGCCTTCACAGAGTGGAGGAACAGGCAAAGTCACAAAAAGTTGATTGGGGAACAGAAGAGGGATTCACGGATTTAGAAGAGACAAACAGAGACAAAGGCAGAGGAAGAGTAAGGTGAGCTCTGTGGAAATAGTCGGATATGACATACAGTGGGGTAATGGTAGTTTGAAGTCAGAAGTCCACTGCCAGTTAATAGGCTTTTTTTCCCACAGGGGTATACGTTTCCCAAGGTGCACCACGTAGAAGTAAGTCTATCGCATACCCCAAAACGTCGCTCCCTGACCGCGAGTTGAACCCGGGCCGCCTGGGTGAAAACCAGGAATCCTAACCGCTAGACCATCAGGGAGACACTAGAGAGATATTCAACAGTTAAATTTAGTGATGGTTAATGGAAATGAAGACGCCATCCCCGGTTTAACGACTAGAAAGAGGACTGGTTTGACTTTTCTAAAGCAAGTGAATCAACGATGATCGCTGTTTTGCTGGCATGAATAATTTTATATCTTTGATCTTAATTCCTTAAGTAATGTAAATGAACTAGTTAAACTTTTCCCATCTTAATGCTACTCCTCTAAAAAATTTTTAGGTAAGATTTTGTGGATCAGTTAGCTCATCATTGTACCAAATTGTCTACTAACTAGTCTACCTTGAATATTTTAGAGATAGTTTGCTAACAACCTTATTTAAATTGCATAAAAATGTTTTAAGATTTAAAATAATTGCTACTTAAAAGTGTAAGTAGGGCATTTTTAATTTTTATTTTGCGCAATACAAATGCATTGGGTGACGCAAAATTATATGTTCCTATATTCCCATACCTTTAAAATATATAATGACTTTGATAGTTAAACTTTCGCAATATTTTATAAAGAAAGCATCATTGAAAGGATAGGCCCCTTAACTTAAATGATACGTTTATGTTATGGTTAATATGAATTTTTAGGGGTAACTAGTAGTCATTCTTATGAAAACTGACATTTTTATACCTTAATTGCTTTGAATTGATTACTGTGATCGTTTTTCATCAAACATGGTGTACAAAGGTGAAAATCGATCTCGCCGATTCTCCTGATTTACAGATGGCCCAAAACGTCCCCCAAAAATACGTCTTGACAAGATCATGTCTCAATTCATTGTAACAATTATAACTGAGTAAATGCACAAACACAAAAACAATTAAACAAGTGGTAATTAATAATACGTAAGTCACTATATCTACGAGGGATTTCTTTTTATTGTGGCAAGAGACGGAGGGTCGAGATACCGATAAAATTAGTATCGCCATGACCACCAGCCACAAGACCTATGGTCAATTTCAGAAGGAGGTGAACAAAGTGAAAACAATTAGTTTGGCACCGAACCTTGAAATAGACAAACGGATAGATAATATAAACGCAAAGTTCGATAAAAATATTGCATGTGTATATAATTCAAGATTGTGTGGTTAGCGAGTACGGTGGCATAGCTGAATCAAAGAAGAAGCCCAACCTCATTCGAACATTCTGGAACGTTGTTAACGTGATGCATAGACCTCTCAGCCAATCGTCAGGTAATAGTCACGTCAGAGTCGTTGTAGACGAAGTTGCATATAATAACTAAGCTCCATATCCTTTAAGTTCAAACACAGAGCCCAAATAAAAATGGCGCCCACAATACGTCTGTTTTCTTCTTCATTTTGTTGAGGCAGCTTATCTAACTCTGGGAGTCTTTCAAACAAGAAGATCTTGGCGTTGGGATAACTGCGATTAAGTCAGTGCTTTTATTAGTGTAGCAATCCGCCAAAGGACTCCTCCTTTTTCTGAATGACAAAATAAACAAGAAAATGCATTTCTCACAATAAAACACTATCTCCAACTTGACACTTATGTATAGGCGTGGTTATTATTTTCGACTTTTCATCGTTATGTCATTTCCAACCTTGAAAAATTGTTGGAAGCAAAGCTTTCGCTTTCAATGAAGCAACTTTCAGCGAATTGTGAGTTGCCAGATACATTTCAATATGGAAAGGTGACAATCGTAAAGTTTTATATTATGTTTAGGTGGGGTGTGTGATTGACTTACCTCCACGTGGCGCACCCTGGGCAATGTATACTCATAAACTGACAGTTGACTTCCGACTTCAAACTACAAGGACCCCACTGTGTCATATTCCACCACTTCCAAAGTACTCACCTCGCCTTTTTCTCTACTTTTGTATCTGTCTCTTTTACACCTGTGAATCACTCTTCTGTTCCCCCCACCCCCACCTCCCTCTCGACTTTTTTTCACTTTGATGTTCCTTCTTTTCAATGAGGTCCGAAGTCAATTAAAAGGCTAATGATAACTATCATAATGCCTGCCATTTGATATAAATAAATGCATATTATGTTTAGGTTGCAATTAAAAGCTTAACAACAACCCGTCTTCTACGGGTAAGAATGCAGTTAGCTAATTTATAAAGTTTTCAATCATTTAAAATTTATTGGATAGTAAAGTAGATAAGTGTGTAAGGCATGGGGCTACGTTGATCAGAGCTCCAACGTTTGCTGGAAGAACTTGAAGACATAGTTGGTAATGATGTTGAAAATTTACTGGTCCATGTGTGCTGATTACAAATTCACATGAAAAAGTACGGTGTTTGAGATGATTTAGATATATAAGCCTGGCATTAATTATGTCATGACATTATTTAACACTTTCAACCGCGTAATTTAATTGGATTTTGCTCCCACGTTGCGATGGCAACTCATAAACGAGCATGCAAAAATGTGTGCAATAGGCGAGGACAGTGTTAATTGACACCGCGTGTGATGTGGAATTCGAAATTCCCACGCGTCCTACGAAAACGTGAAGAAAGAGATTTAATTGCTGTTCAGTCCCAATAGTGAATAAGAATTAAGGCGTGAAAGTACATTAGATAAATCTATTACGTTTGAGGAGTACTTGTTATCGTGATAATATCCTCTTTTTTTTGATGATTCAAAAATTGCAAAGATTGCATCGTATGAACCATCATTAAGATCCTTTGATAAGAACGTCAATGCATCGAATGTAGAAAACATTTTGCAACGGATTGCTACAATTTCAGCCAAAATTGTGAGATTACTAAATAGACTTGTTAGTTTATTAAAATGGCACCAATTGGTAAAAGCATTTGAATTTAAAATAAATAGATTAATTAAAGCTCTTTGAAATTACTTGTCTAATTAATTAATGACTGGCCTTCGTAATAAACATGTTTCCGAATTTTGGTTTTCTGTAATCAGTTTTTATTAAGTTCCAAGCACAGTGACAATTGACCCGTTCTAATGCATTTCTGTCTCAATTCTATTTCCAATCAAATAATCAGCTCTCAAGGTAACTTAGAGTTTGCGCGCACCAATGGTTGTGCAGTGGTGACACAATTCATGGTCAAGAGCTTTAGGCCCTGTTATTCATTGTTTATACCGAGCACTTCATGTCTACACAGCTCTCATCTTCAGGTGTTGAGAGCAAAAATAATATTTCAACCCTACCTTCGGGAACTGTGGTAGATATATCCAAGTACCTAGGTCTACAGGATATAATCAATATTTGTTCGGCTATTCCAGAATGGAAATGGCTGCTCTCAACTCAACGTGTTCAAAGGGAATTCCACCATCGTATAGCCGGATGGACATGGGCAGATAAGGAGCTCTGTGAACTTGCCTTAAAATCGAGCGTGTTCTCTGTCGATAATCTATGTGAAATGGTTCGTTATCGAAATGCTCAACTGCGTTCTTTCTCCAAAAGACCCCCTCTACTCGATGGAAATATTCTTCGGTGTCTTGTTTTAGGTCCTGCCGTTGATAGTGTTGGAATTATGAGTGGATTTTACGGAAACTTAGTGAACCTTGTTGACGCGCAAGACGAACGCCAGGTGTTTTCCAATCCCCCCGGGTCAATTAGCAATGGAATCCCTATTCGCATTCCTTCAAAAGAAGAAGGCGGCTCATGTGATATACTCATGGATGTTCTAACCCTCCATGCACGAGTAAAATCCCGGCGAACAATAGAATCCAGCCGAATTCGTGACAGCTTTATCATTAATGAAGGAAACCTCAGTGAAAAGGCCTATTCTATGGTTAAATCGTGTGACATTATCCTCTACTTCGTTACTTTTCAAACGGATCAAGCAGACTGGAGCGAAATACGATTTGAACTTTCCAGGATCAATCAAGCCCTCTCATCGGATCAGACTCTCTACGTTGTTGGAGTGTGTGACGAAGACAGAGAAAGTGCAAGCTACTTCTCCAATGTTATTGAAATTGCACGAAATTTAAATGACGTTGACTGTGACCCCTTGAAGGAATCTAATTCTTGCTGGAGAATATGGATGCTCAAAAGAAGAGGCTTTGATTTCTGTAATTTGATTGAAATCTTTCAATGGGCTTCATACGACTATACTTCAAGGAGAAATTCAATAAAGGGAAATTTGAGCATGTTTTCATTATTATACAATCTGATTATTAGTCCCTTTAAATAGATTTCTTAAATAGATTATTTTATTAAACAAATTATAACAATTTTAATATATATAATTTTATTTTATTAAATTTTGTTTTAAACAAATTCGTCTATACTCAGCCCGAGAAAAGTTATCCTGAAACCAGCAATTATACTGATTTTAAATTGGCGCATTGGAGCTCAATACGATTAACAGAGATTTTCCAAGCATAAATCTGTCAACGCTAAAACCATCATGGGTTTTCTCAACTTATAACCCTAAATTTCCCTAAAGACAGCACCTTTACTTCAGTGTGAGGTAGTGATTTGTTTAAATTACAATTTTTCTCAGAATGCTGACAATCAAACAACCTAGGTTGAGCTCAACTTGCTTACAACAATTAACTATATACGGCGAGATGTTGTTTTCTGATTGAAGAGTTCAAGTGAGGCCATCAATTTTATATGCTCTTTTATGCTCTTTTATGACGTGGAGGCACACGTGGAATTTTAGCGCTTGCTAAAAGGTAACATCATAGATGAAATCCATGACATGCAGTCTGATGCTTCAAATAGGAGTCACTGTTAAAGGAAAGATTTAAATATTAGCGGGGAATGCATTGTTTTAGAGGAGGGCAATAGATCGTTAATTTAACGAGTGAATCACCGATTCGTTACAAGTCCAATGAGCGGAGTAATTAGCCGAACTGATTAATTTTAACTAATGGAGTGCGTAATAGAACCCAAGTCCCTCATCAGACGGGCTCTATAGTACCACTCAATAACCATGATGAACTTTGGAAATCACTTTTTTGCCATTTTTTTAAGAAATAAGTCAGGATATATCCCAATTTGTTTAAACTCAGTGATTGTTTAAACAAGATCAGCCCTGCAACTTGCAGGCCGCTAATAAGTTCAAAATGCTAGTCAAAAGAATCGTTTTTGAGGAATAAGGATCGAGAAAGAGAGAGAACTTTTGTTTTCATATTTTACCAAAACGTTAAGAAAAAAAGGAACGATTAAGCCTATGTGATGCTTCCTTCGAATTTTGAATCTTTCGTTCAGTTAAGGATCGTTTTGCATCTGTCTACTTTAACTTACCACATTCGCCTCATAACGGAGCAGGTGCACATTCCAGATAGGGCAAAATTTTGGAAAGTTTGTTTGTTTCTTTCATAGTAAGTTGTTATAAACTATGATTAGTATCTGTCGCGGTTTACCTTTCCTTGTGCACCGTTAAGTAAATGAGAGCTTTATCTCTGATAATTTACATTAATTATCGATATAAACAACCCCAGCCAACTGGAGGTGCAAATCTAAATGGCCATTTACCATTTGACTAATTTTTGCTAAGATGGTAACCAAAAGTAATTCTTGAAAATAAACTTGATTAAAAAAAGGACTTTCTCCAAAATCACACTTAATTGTTACATAATTAATTTCCAGTAAATAAGTTGGAGGGAGCCGGCAAACTCATTTTTATCCGACATTTTAATTAATGAATTATTAACTAAAAAGTTACTTTATTCTATTTTCAAATACATTTACAGTTAAGGTATTTCCCTATTCATAAATTTGGAAAGTTGAGAAAGATTTCCAACTCAATTTTCACTAGAGTGATCATATTGGTTGGATAATAACTGATTTAAGGATTGTCATGATAATAATGGTGTTAATTTTGGAATGGACAGTTGGGTTAAAAATACTAAACGGTAGACAGTTCCAACCATCTAATAAATGATGGTGTCCTGACAGCAGGAATTTGAAATATGAATCACTTGGCAAGCTCTCCCCATCCACCTGACAAGTATTACTTAAATTCGCTAAAGAAGAGCTAAAGTAGATATACTCCACAATCGCCTTTGTTCATCAAATGCAGTGAATTGACCATCATGACGACTCAGTGGAAAAAAATCCTTTTATTGTAAAATAACGTGAGTAAAAATGTTAAACATAGACCAGAAAATTCACTATAAATCGGTTTAAGTTGACCAAAAATATCGGCTAGTTTGTTGCCTATGCGTAGCCAAGCCAGATTAAAGTTCTCACTTGAGCACTAAATTTTCACTACCCAGAATAAAAATAAGTAGTAGGTTAGTCCAGTATTGACGAAATATGAAGGGGAGGAGAGGGTTTGGGGAGGGGATGGAGGGGGGGGGGGGGTTAGGAATACATTTTGAAATCAGGAAATCAGACATTATTTAAATTGGGAAGTGTGCCGATAATCTTATCTTCTAAAACGTGATAATTATGATAAGACCCATAAGTATGATGGTGGCATTCATCCAAACTGTAATTATATTTAAGGTATTTTCAAGCTGCTATTTTAATACCCCGAAGATAATAACTGTGTATGCTGTAGTGGACTCTATTTTTTGATCGGTGCAAATATGCTCATCTTCAATAAAACGTGGGATTATTAATCACATTGTTTTGAATTAGTATCTACACCAAGGCAAAATTTCCCCTGCCTTATGTTCTCATGTGTTCAAATGAAAAATAAGTGGCGCTTTCTTAAATAGAATACTCGAAATTTACTTACTTATATAATTCTTAGCGATATTCCAACACCTTTGTAAATACCAAGGACCAAAGTCCACTAATTTCTGTATTTTAATAAGAACATTCTATGTAAATGAAAACAGTTGCCAATTTTGAGAATTCGCTAGCCTTAAAACTTACCTTTATTGGCACGATGTAAAATTTTGTGATCAAGAGGAGACGAGTTCCTAATAGAGGTGTCCAAAGTTCTTATAAAGTAAGTACAAATTTCACCATTAAGCAAATTAAATGTTCTAATTTTACTCAATTGCTTAATAAGATTTCAATAAAAATAACATATTCGAATAATTAATCAGAATAAATTATTTGAAAAACAAAGGTACTAAATGCGTTAATTTTAAATCTACAGCAGAGTTTTTACTTTTAATTATAAAAGGCTTTCAGACAGTGAATTTATTAGTTGAGTGCTAAGCAATAGTGATTATGAATGTAATGAATTGCTGTATATTCTTATATCATTGTATGGTGTACTTTGAATTTGATTTCCTTAATTTAAAGAGTTAAGAAATTTAGAACTATCTTAGAGACAAAAGTATAAATAATTGGGTTTTAAACGGAAGCTTTGGGTGAAGCCGAAAAGTCTTTTACAATAATGGACAAAATTACTAGAAAAATAATATCAATGATATAATAATGATAATATAATGATTATTGACAAATACGAAAAAGTTGTTTTTCAGAAAAGGTGATTTAGGTTTTAATAACATTTCATATTTTATATGGCCGAAGAACCTGTAGTAAGAGATAGTGAAAATAAATAAATTGAAGTATGAATGAATTGTCTTATCTTCTTATTATATGTCAATTTTAGTATATATTTTATTCAGAGTTGCAATAAGGGGTCATAGAATTTAAGCCAATGAGCTGCATGTTCTCGGCCATCTAAAGGTCAAGCATTTTGAGGCTTGGGATAAAGATAGCGGTATGTAGCTTTGTGCGTTTCTCTAATATTGGTTTTCGTCAATCTTTAAGCGATCTTAAGTTCATTCTACAAACTTTACATTGCTCTGTCTTGTTAAAGGTGTTTAATTCTCTCTAATCCCCAGTACTTATTATTATATGAGTTATTTATTTTTCTATTTTATATAGCATCTTTATTATAATGTATTAATATTTTAATCACATTTGAATTACGATTTCAGAAAGCTTTTGCAATTGTGAATGGTCTACTGCTTTGTAGGAAATGGTAACTGAAAATGAGGAATTTACGTGGCCATGGCAATACAACTTCCCTCCTTTCTTCACTCTCCAGCCCAATGAAGAAACTCGTCGAAAACAGATGGATGCCTGGTGTCAGTTGGTGTTAAATTACTTTCAAAACAAGAAGCAAACAAATCTTGATGTGTCATCTCTAGTAACAATACACAAAGACCTATTTAGCAACCAGAAAATCAATCGCAAGGCTAATTTGCAGCTTATCCAAGCCATTCTAGATGAGCTTCATCGCCGTGGCAACTTAGAATGGAATGATAGGTATACTTGATTTTTGTAAATGATTGACCTTTGGACATCCTTTGCTTTTTAATACTTTCATTATTTGATTTCCCAGTAAATTTCTGAGCAGTGCTCATTCGTTTTTAGGTCTGGATACTTTTTTATTCATTTTTTTGAGAAATTGTTTTATTCAAGTATCACATTTTCCATACATTGTCTTGCCTATAAAGGTGAATATGATGGGATCAAAGCTGTCTTGTATTTTTCATAGTCATTTACAGTCCTGTTTTTTTTGAGAGGCAGATTTTGAAAGTACACTATCCTCATCGCACTACTTTTAAGGCCTTTTACTCTATTGTTGATTGAATGGTTGAGGCATTGAAAGTTGCCTCACGGCTAATGATAATTAACATGAGAGATTCCTTTCAATTGCAGCAGCTATGTTAATCATCCATTTTTAACGATTAACTTAAGTAAGTTCGCCTCCTCAATCCTTTTCCTACAACCATACTCTGATTTTCGACTTTCCCGCATTGATCTCCCTTGTGTTTTCCTTCTCTTCTCTTTCAAACACCATTGTTTGAACAGTGTGCTCGTAAAACTTGAAATTGCTATGGTTCTTTTTATACTGGGGATCTTTAAGCTGGAGCTCCTCATCTGCCACAGAGTTTACACACGAGTTCACTCAATTGCAAACTCTTTAATCTCACATTTCCCCTTTCGTTGTAGATCCCACAAGAGCGCCACAATAGCCTGGCGTAAGGCAAGCAGTTGGGCGGCGGACATTGAGAAATGGGTGCGTTCATCTGGTCGTGGGAACACTGTCTGCACAATCTACGAGATAATCGATGGTGACGATACTGAGGGTGAATCTTTCCATGGAATTGATCAGACGGTGATTATGGAAGCACTCCGTTACCTCGAGAAACACGGCAAGGCGGAGATTATTGATGGTGGCGAGGGTGTCAAGTTCTTTATATAACCCCCCACCTTCCCCAACTCCCTTTATCTCTCTTTCTACTCTAATCATTTAGTTTTTTTCCAACATTTGTCAGTCTTTCATGTTGCTACTCCTGAACACCTGCTTCCGAAATCATCCGCCTTTTCTCCAAAATACACCTTGGTATTTACGTCTTTATAACCTGTGTTAGGGAACTTTTATTGACCTCATCGGGTGTTAACTTTGTTAGCTTCATTCTACTCTTTGAACCCATAAAGTAGGTGTGCTTGCAATCAGGATATTCAGGTGAAAAGCTTCAACTCTGTTAACGGTAAGAACAATTTGGGCAAATATAGAGGTGTTCAATAGTCGGTAGAACAGCCATAGCGATGTGGAAAAATTAATTCCCATATGAATTGCAGAGGAGTGCATGACAAACTCTCCGGGCTTGGAAAAGCTCTCGAAACCGAATTATTGTGGTTTTATAGATGAGCAAATCGCGTATTGTGCTTAAAGCGTTTTTTGAGCTTATAATCATAGTATACACAGTATAAAGTAACCCGCACGAACCTTAATAAGTGCCTATCTGCATGCGGCCAAAAAGGTCTCTTAACCGGCAGTTGACTTCTCACTTCAAATTACTGTATGTCATATTCGACCACTTTCACAGTAATCATCTTGCCTTTTCCTTAAATTTGTGTCTATCTGTCTCAATTACATCTGTGAGTTACTCTTCTGTTCCACCTTTCGACTTTTCCCATTTTGATGTTCCTCTCCTCTATAAAGCCCGAAGTCTGCTAAAATTCTAAAGTTAACTACCGAAACGCCTTCCAATTGAAATAAATAAAAAATATTCAAGGTTATGTGTCTCAATTTGGGTGAATTTTGAGCAAAAGAATTCTTTACTGAGGTAGATTAGGCATTGCATGCTTCATTTAGATATATTGGTTGGCATAAGCAGAGGGATAAAAAGAGTACATAGTAATTTTCTACTTATTTGTTTTAAGTAGAAGTGTTATAAAGCACATTGGGCATTTGACAAGTAAATGAGTAAAAAAGTTACATAACGAAAAAAGGACATTTGGGAGACTTCATCTCTTTGCCACACTCCACGTCTATACAGAACGAAAAACGTACCGAATGGGCACGAAATTTTGGGATTTGGCAAAAGCTTGAATCTTAACGGAATGGACTTCTGTGAACCGTCAATTCAAACTCAACTCACATTCAAAACTTTTTTACATTTCCGTGTGCTGTGCTTGGGAGCAGAAGGGAGAGAATCACTATCAATTAAGTGAAGTCCGTAGAAACCCATCTTCTTCTTCTTCTCAAACAGGTTATCTCCATTAATGTACCAAATTGTCATCAGATTAACTCAGTACCACAAGGAAGTGTAAAAATACGAAGAGACCATTGATATTAAGACAGGTTTAACAGTTGTCATTTTTAATTCAGGGTTGAAAGGAGGTTTGTCAACAACAATACAAAATTCCCTGAACACTGAACTCGTTCAAGTACCACACCATAGTCAAATGAAATTCGAATTTTCCCATGCACGCTCTATTTGTGAAGTTTCACTAAATTCTGCTCGAGATGCATTCAGTCAAATTATCTAAGCTTGTTAGACATTCATTCGTTCGATTTCACGCCTCATTAGGACAAGGAATTGGCCAATATTACATCAAGCACTCAAACATCTATTGGTTACTTATAATCAAATTAATTGACTTGACCAATCTTTGGCGTCACTCTGCTGATTAATGATTAAAGCATTTTTTCAAAATATCGATATGAATTTGATCATATTCTCTTTGCTTCTCACGCCATGGCCAAACCAGAGCAAACACTTTATGAAGCTATTATTCGATGTGACATTGATTCTGTAAGAAATCAACTGGCAAACAATGTAAGTCAAACTACATTGATATTCTTCTAGGTCAATCCAAATGTCTTCCCAAATAATCCGACAATTACACC
>UZAE01012602.1:23675-36067 GCA_900617975.1 Rodentolepis nana | reverse complement strand
GAATCGAAGGGCAGGAAGAGCAATAAAAGTGATTTAAATTAGTAAGTGAACAAGGATAGGAAATGAGGTCACCCCAGATGTCATAATGCACTTATTTACAAGTTCGTATTATTGATTGCAGGTGACAGGCGTCAGGTGAGGAATTGCAAGTTGCATGATCTGCTTTTATGAATGATTAAAATAAAAGCATGTTGTCATAGCACTCAAAATGCATGAACCTGAGATTCTAATTCGAAGTAAAGAATGTGAATTTTTACCTGTAGAGCATTTCAAAAATAAAAAGTTCTCAAAGTCTCTAAAAGTATTTGAGGAAATTAGGGTGGGAGAGGGGTGCACCAAAAAAAAACAAGCGCTGATTGACTAACTCTCAAATCAGCAGTTAATCCGATAACTTAACTGATTTAATTTTTCATTGCGCATTAAGCAGCTTAAAAAATCGAGATGGCAAGATCAAAGGAATTCTTACTTTTCTTCTCAGGTTTCTAATAGTAGCCATATGGGTGACAAGGCAACCTGCCAATTTATAGTACTGTCATTAAAATGCTTCGTTCGTTAGCACTTTCTCATCCCATTTGCATTTTAAAGTGCCATTGACATTAGGCATCAATTGAGCCGATCACTAGTTTTCCCGCACTCAATTGTTTTGATGCTGCAGAAATCACGGAAATGTTTCAAATTACGGACCAGTAATCACATCACACCCCTGCTCTGGGCATTCTAAGCCACAAAATATTTGTGTAGAAGCATTGGCTAATTCCAGTTGCGAGCTAACTCATTGCTTAAGAGTAGGAACACCTTTTCCATGAGGAGTTGCACAGAGATTTAGTCAATGTTCCCTTACAACTCCTTAACTTTCATTTGACTCCTCGCAGCCCAGTAACAGACCGTTCAATAGCTGGTAAGAGGGACTCCTTATTAGGCGTTCTTAAAACATACTCCTCCCAAAGGCCTGCACTCGCATGTAAGACATGATGATGGTTTTATAAAGTGCAGCAATAACAAAATATAGCATAATGTAGGAATTAGGGAGTTCAGTACCTCTGTATACACTTGCACGCATTCTCTAGAATATGATATGCAACAAACACCATCATCCTGATTATCAGTAACCACAGAACGTCTTCTGTAAGAATATCCATTACTTTAATACTTGTGTGTTTAAACTAGGCGCGTATAACACCGCCAAGTACGCCTCGTACCTACACTAGTGAGATGCCAACGCCAAGAACCACAACGACGACAACGACCACGGAAAGCACACCTCGGACCACAACTACCACAACCACTCCAAAGCCCACCCCACCACCAGTTTTGGGCAAAGAGGGTCCTCCAGGTCCTCCCGGACCCCCTGGACCTCCCGGTCCCCCTGGTGATCCAGGTATGGACGGTGAACATGGTCTTCCTGGTCCACCAGGTCCTCGTGGACCTGTAAGTTGCTTATTGTGTTGGGAGGAGCTTCTTTAGTTTATGGGCAGAGAATAAGTGTTTAATTGTGCTTAACTTTCATACTTAGCCACCTCCGGAACTGGAAGATTACCTGAAACGTCAGCGAGCGATGACTAAGGGACCTGATTCTGAAGAAATTGCAGCGTATCAGGAGCTTCAGCTCACTTCCGTAAATAATTATTTAACATTAGAAAGAAGACCGAAAGTTGGCATAAACTAATTTCCTCTTATATTGCTAGGGTCCCCCGGGTGAGCAAGGTGTTCAAGGCCCCCCTGGTCCGATTGGCATTCCCGGTCCACAAGGTCCTATCGGTCCCGTTGGTGATGTTGGACCTTCTGGACCCCAGGGTGTTCGTGGTCCTCAGGGTCCAATGGGTGAATTCGGTCCAGAAGGGGAGCCTGGTCGCAACGGTGTTAAAGGCCCTCGTGGTGCTGTTGGTTCCATGGGTCTTCCTGGTGAACCTGGACCTAAAGGTCCCACTGGAATGCGAGGTGAACAAGGGGAACCCGGTAATCAAGGTCCCAAGGGAAAAATGGGTGACCAAGGTAGGAAAGGACCCGCTGGCCCCGCTGGCCCAAAGGGCGCTATTGGTCTCCGGGGGCCCCCGGGTAAACCTGGACCCCGTGGAGTATATGGACCTCAAGGTCCCAGAGTAAATACTAAATCTATTTGCCAAGTTTGATCTCATCTCTCAAATATTATTACTAATGCATTTTTCGTTTGCCAATGTAGGGTGTCGATGGACCTACCGGTGCTCAAGGTCAAACTGGTGAGCGTGGTGAACAAGGTCCTATGGGTCCAGTAGGCTTCCAAGGAGCCGAAGGTCCGAAAGGAGCTCCTGGTCCTATTGGTGCAAAAGGAGAGCCCGGCTTCCAAGGTCCACCTGGAGCCAGAGGTCTTCCCGGTCTCACAGGCCCTCCTGGAAAACAGGGAAAGATGGGACCTGCGGGTATTCGAGGTGTAAAAGGTGAAACTGGTTCCCGAGGTCGAATGGGACGCCTTGGAACCATGGGAGCTCGTGGTTTCCCCGGCGCCGATGGTGAGGAAGGACCACCTGGTGCTAGAGGACCCGAAGGCGCACAAGGTCTTCAAGGTCCTCAAGGTCAACCAGGTCCTGAAGGACCAAAGGGACCACCTGGAGACCAAGGACCCCCTGGTGCTCAAGGACCTGCGGGCAAACGTGGACCTCGTGGTGACGCGGGTCCCGTCGGTCCGAAGGGCTTCATTGGTTCTCGTGGATTGCCTGGATCTCGCGGTACACCTGGCCCTGAAGGTCCTGCTGGTCCTGTTGGTTTACCCGGTGATGCTGGTGCTATTGGTCCTCTTGGTCAAAAGGGTCATATTGGTGATGTTGGACCTGCTGGTCCTCGTGGTTTAACTGGTTTCAGGGTATGTTAAGCTTTATTCACTTTTTAATTGATAAATCATTCCGAGGAACATCATAGTGATGAATGGCTTTTATCGTTCACAATAGTTAGTAAGAGTTCAAATTCTGGCTGCGAAAATGTGCTAAATTGTAGCAAATATTCAAAGAAACGGGTAAAATCCAGTAGACGTATCGTGAGCTCGCGTTTTATTAACTCTAGCCTCCGGTGACTAGGGTAATTTTGACTTATACTTAAAGCAACTGAAATTTGCAAGTAATATTTAACCTTAGGGTGGTCGAACAGAGAAATTCGAATGAGTTTCTCAATTAAATTCTAGGATAAGGGGTTGGAGAGTACTCTTCCACTGGGTAGTTCACCAGTTCATGGCCCGAAGTTCAAATTCAACTTCTTATAATCTGAATTATTAATAAAATTCTTATCTGCAGTCTTCTCGGCTCAGTGATTAGTATTTTGCACTTACGATAGTAGGTCTTAATATACTGCATACTTTCCTCTTTCCAAGGCCGAAAGTCTTCATTATCCAAAAGACTCTTAAGTTTGTTTAGGTGGCCTTTTCAAGGCAGAGCTGGAAGAAAATTTCATTCAAGATGAACTCTAATAACGTGAGGGATTAAAACTTTGGTTCCAATTCTTAAACTATTCAGTTTTTGATTTCAGGGTCCCCGTGGTAAACGCGGAGCCGAGGGACCAACAGGAGAACCTGGACCTAAGGGTCCGGTCGGAGCTCCTGGTAAACCTGGTGTCGGAGGTCCTCAAGGTCCCCAAGGTTCAATGGGACCCCAAGGTGCACAAGGTGCCCGTGGTCCAGCTGGTCCAATGGGAAAGACTGGTGAAGTCGGTCCTGTAGGTCAACGGGGTCAACAAGGAGACCGAGGTGCTAGAGGGGAGGCTGGTCCTCCTGGTCCTCATGGACCCTCTGGTGCTAAAGGTGCCCGTGGTCCGAGTGGGAAACGCGGTCCAATGGGTCCTGAAGGCCGCCCTGGTCAACAAGGACCTGAGGGATCCCCTGGTAAGCAGGGTGACCCAGGTGCTCCTGGTGAAGCTGGTGAAGTTGGTCCCAAGGGCCCTGCTGGTGAACGTGGTGCTCCAGGTCCAATGGGTGCCGTGGGTGCCACCGGCGCTAGGGGTGAACGTGGACCCGCTGGTGATGTTGGTCCAGACGGTCCGGCTGGTGAACGCGGTGAAAAAGGTCAAATGGGTGAAATTGGAGCTATTGGTGTAGCTGGCCCCCCTGGTAACGCTGGTTACTCCGGTCCTCGTGGTCCCACTGGTCAAATAGGTCCAGTTGGACCCCGTGGTGACCCAGGTCCAAGAGGACCAGCTGGAGAACGTGGTGATGATGGCCCTGTTGGTCCTCAGGGTCCTCAAGGTCGTCCTGGTCACAAAGGCCTTCCTGGAAATGTTGGTAATTCTGGTGACGAAGGCATGCCCGGTGACGTGGGGGAGCAGGGTCCCATGGGTGAAATTGGTCCTCCTGGTCCTTCTGGTTCTCCTGGTGAGGTAGGGCCGAAGGGTGTGAAGGGTGAAAGAGGTCGACGTGGTAGAAGAGGTGATACTGGAGACACTGGACCTACTGGGCCTGCTGGTCGGCCAGGACAGAAGGGACATGTTGGTATGTCAGGTCGTGAAGGTGATCGTGGCTTACCTGGAGAAGTTGGAGATATTGGTGAAGCAGGACCAGCTGGTGAGACTGGTCCCACTGGTCCCACTGGCGAAGCCGGACCTGTAGGTCTTCCGGGTCCTCCTGGTCCTGCAGGACCTAAGGGTGAAATGGGAGACACAGGCCCATCCGGTCCCCCGGGTGTTGACGGTGAACCTGGAGATGATGGTCCTGAAGGTCCTCGCGGTCCGCGTGGTGAAACTGGTCCAACGGTAAACCTGAATTTTAAAACGAGCTTCATCTACATTTAAGGTATGTTTATTCACACATATGGGGTTGTTCATTATAGGGTCATGTTGGTCCTATTGGTCCTCGTGGTCATACTGGGCCTCAAGGTCGAACCGGCCCAGTTGGTCCTGCTGGTCCAGCTGGAGAAATGGGTAAAATGGGGATGACGGTAAGAAAATTTCAAAAAATCCCTTATGTCTGTTTAACTTTTACTGTCTACTATTTATGCTGACAGGGTGCTGAAGGTCCTCGTGGACCTCGCGGTCGTCAAGGTCCAATGGGACCCCAAGGAAAAACAGGTCTTCCTGGTCCAACTGGACCTCGAGGAGAAATTGGTCCAGCCGGTGTTGATGGAGAACGTGGTATACGTGGTCTCCCTGGTCAACGGGGACCTCAAGGACCTTCTGGTGAAGTTGGTCCTCAAGGTCATGTCGGTATGCCCGGAATAGTAGGTCCACAAGGACCACGCGGTCAAACAGGACCTAAGGGAGCGGCCGGTCCAACTGGTAAACGTGGCGAAACTGGTTTCCAAGGTGTCCGTGGTGAACCTGGTGAGCCAGGTGAAACTGGAGACACTGGACCCCCAGGTCTCCCTGGAGACACTGGTCCCCCTGGTGAGGTCGGTCCTGCGGGCAACATGGGTATGATGGGTCCACCTGGTGAGCCTGGTCCTATGGGTCCTCCTGGTCGAGAGGGTTCTACCGGTGTCCAGGGTCCCCAAGGTCCCGCTGGTCCACGCGGTGACACTGGTCCTAAAGGCGCCACTGGTCCTCCTGGACCTCCCGGCCCTCAAGGTCCTGCTGGTCCTGTTGGCTTGCGAGGTGAAGAAGGTCCTGCTGGTGAGGAAGGTCCTGTCGGTCCTCAGGTTAGTTCTTTTGAAACACTATGCTACTTATGTTTTTAAGTAAAGGAAGCATTTTAACTTTGAGTACTTTTGATAGGGTCCACCTGGTCTTCCTGGCGAATTTGATACTAACCTCATGGAGATCTTTCTGCGTCCAAATTCCTCCGACTCCTCCATGATGGTGATTAAAACATGTCATTAAGCTATTAACTCTTTAAAGAAAATGCCTCATATGTTCTTCCCTTTTTTTATAGAGCGACGAAGGTTACAAACCCGAGGATGGTATTCCATTCGAAGACAGAATGCAAGGAGATGCACCAGAGCCTGATGAAAACCGCAAGGTACTCCCTTAAAATAACTTTTGGGTGTTGATTTTGTGAGGGACTCTTATTGGTTAACCCTGTGTACTTTCTAGAATGTCGATGCATTCACGGCTTTGACTCGAATTTCAAACCTCGTTGATCGTCTTTACAGAGCTTCCGGAACTCAACGGTATCCTGCCAAAAGCTGTGCTGATCTTAGCCTTCACACGCCCGATTCTCATGATGGTAAGCGTTACTTGTTACAGTTAATTAAGTGAAATCTATTTCTAAAAGCTATTCTCAGAATGATTAGGCTCTTTGTTATGGGGTATGTAGATATATCTTTGCGAAAACCATTTAAACAGCCCAAAACAACCCATTTTTGTTGTTTAAGCAGGGTTGAAACATAACCGTCAAATTCGTTTTCAAGACTGGATTTGAATTATGAAGTAACAACATCTTAAACGTAAAGTTGGTAATAACCAACTATCGGTAAATGACCTAAATTTTCGGGGACATAAATTCGATTATCCATTTTCTGTAGACCTTTTTGGAGGGGTTAGATTTACATGCAAAATCTCTCATATCTCAATTTTACAATGAATAATTAATTACCACCAGATATTTATTTATTTCAAATGGCAGGCATTCGATAGTTATCATTAGCTCTTTAGTTGACTTCGGGCTCCACAGAAGGGAGGAACGTTAAAGTGAGAAAAATTCGAGAGGGGGTAAAGAAGAGCGATTCACAGATGTAAAGGATACAGACACAAAGGCAGAGAAAAGGCTAGATGAGTACCGTGGAAGGGGTCGAATATGACATACAGTGGGGTCATAGTAATTTGAAGTCAGAAGTAAACTGCCAGTTAATAGACTTTTTTGTCGTATGAGTATACGTTGCCCAGTGTGCACCACGTGGAGGTAAGTCTATTGCACACTCCATTAATACCAGATATATTGCCCTTTGAAAAGAATACAATTTAGCGATTTAAGTTAATTTCAAAATGGCACAAGTACGTCTGCTTAATTTGAACTAATCAATAAGCGTTTGGATATTGATTAACTATTTCTCAGTAGTTGGCTGCCCTAACTCGGTAGTCTTTTGATTAAATAAAGGTGAATTCTACATTGATCCCAACGGAGGCCACTGGCGGGACTCTTTCCCAGTTCATTGTCAACTTGAAACGTTGACAACTGTCATTCCGTCACAAATGCAACAAGTTGAGTCAGTTGGTCTGTCTCGCATCATCAATAAAAGGGGCACCTTCTGGTATTCCACAGCGGCATTCAAATCTGAAGAAGCAGTAAGTAACTAATTGATAATGCACAAACCATATCTTAACAATGACTGGCAATTTATTTTCACATTGATTTAGGAATTGCCCTACCAAATAACAAAAGATCAATTGGCCCATCTTCAGTTGTCAAGTGAGACCGCTACCCAGAAGTTGGTGATTGGATGCCGATACTATGAACCAGGAGAAAATATTATTCTTCTTGGAGATGGTAACCAAGCTCTTACTCTCAATGGCACCGACTCTGTTCTTGTGGTCATTGATATCCTTGAGAGCACCTGCTCGGTAAGCTAATAGCAATTCTCATTGGAAATCAATATGCTCTTACTGAGGCAAAGACCTAGTAAAGGTATTTTACGTCCACTAGGAAACTATACGATATGCATTCCACGAGTTAAGTAAGAAAATCGATATTCCGTTGAAAAATTCGTTGGAAGTGTGTTGCTTTGTTTGTGGTAGCACGGTATACAACTTTAGTTCGTTGTAACCATTGAAAAGAGACGTATGCCTACTTAAATTACTCAAACATTCAGATAATTTCTTAAACAGGAGTTTATAAGGAAGGTAGCTGTTTTATCTGACTTTGTTCTCCGTGGAATTAGCACCGACCATATAAACAAACCTGACCGGAAATAACCTTGTTAAATGTGACATATGTGAACATTGATAGTTTGCATGGTAACTATGCATAAAAAAATTAAATACGTAAAAAACGCTTCTACGTTTGTAAGGCCGTTGTATAGAACAAAGTTAATCGATTTTATATCTTACATTGTGAAAATCGAATCCGAACTTTTAGTCTTCTAGAATTCTGAAGTAACATGGTATTTAAAGTCCATTTCCTCGTATACCTCGAAATTATCTTCTTCACTTTTTCCCCCCTATCTCCTGGTCAAGGGATATTGTTTCTAGGGCGGAAAATAGCGATAACCAATCTGTGGAAGGAAATCACAACTGAATCTCTGTTCTACGGAAAGTGATTAAAAATTTAATTAATTGTATGAAGGCCAAGGTAATAACACCCTCTTGAAATATAGTGTAGGCGCCAATCGACTTATAATCTTCTCATAATTGATCGAATTTGAGTTTATTTATGACATCTTTGTTTGGAATTTCGCTAAAAAATGACATGTACATCCTGATGTCTTGTTGCCAATTCCTGCCTGTCTTTGGCAATGCTCTTAGAAAATTTTACAAGAGACCCTAATTGCATGGAAACATTAGCTTCAAGACTGGAGCTCCTCAGATTGTCTTCATTCCTCCCTCCACAAATATTATGTTGTAAGCCTCCCATCTCCTAGCCATTTCTCCTTTTTTTGCCTAAGTGGTTCAAATATCTGGGACCTCTATCCTAACTTCGTATTTTGTTTGCTGTTTTGTAGTCGAACAATTTCCGAGGTGAAATGGTGATCGAAATCCGAACTCAAATGACAAGCATATTGCCAATTCGTGATGTTCAGCTGTCCACACCGCGATCTCGGGACGCTGAAGTCAGTGTGACTCCTGGATCAGTTTTGTTTAGCGGAACCACAGAAAGAGTCCCAGTTGGTATAGGTCAGCTCTACGCAGCCGATGTTTCTCGTTTCCACGCCTTCAGGCGCTGAGACTGACAAACTCTGTTTAAGTGATTGTTCACCACTTGTCCGCTCGCATCCCCACCCCCCCACCCCCACCTCTCCGCCTTCCAGCTATCCTACAACTGCCCAAGTGATCAGCATTTTTCATCTCTTTAGCACTTTTCAATGAATAGTCTGCGTTAGCGTGCACCAGTGGTGAACTTAAAATTGATATAGAAAAAAGAACACTGAACCCTTCTATCCAAAATGCAACATCGGTGCCTGTCAGCTCATTCACATCCTGAATACTTGTCTTCTTTCTGACTAACCCCAAAATCATCTGTATTTTTATTGTGAATCGTTTTTCCCCCGTGTCCTGTGTGCATTGTTCACTAATATTTCTCTCTCCTCATATGATGTACCCAATTTATGTTGTTTTTGATGCAGTGAAACCTCTTAACTGTTGCAGCAGTTAAGAGAAATAGCCAAAAAAAGTGATAAAAAGCACTTGGGTTCTCCTGTTTTTACTACCCAATAAGAATTCTCGAACTGGATGTAAGGCAGAGACCTCTCCGATTTTCATAGCTCGTCAATAATGCTATATTTCAATAGAATGCAGCTACAATTGAGGTGGGGTGGGGTGGAGGTAGAGTTTGCTAACAATTTTGCCACTTTGATAAAGCAGCAACGACTCAAGCCTCAACGGACCTTAAGCTCAAAACCACAATGTTCGAATTGTGAAAATGACATTGCTCAGGTAAATAGAGTGGGTAGGGAATGATTGCCTACCAGAATGGCCAATAATTGCAACGATAATTGCTTCTCATTAGGAATGAGGCTGGAGATCAATAATTGCTAGTCGGGTGTATGAGAGAAATAACTTAGAGAAAATGCCGTTTGAAGATTTCATATCTGAAAAGGAAAAACACTTTTTAGACAATGAGTTGGAAACAAAACGCTCTAACTTCAAAGTCATCAAGCCTAAAATAGTTAAATCGATTAAGTTCATTAGTACCCCCCTGTTTGTAGGCTTTTTTGTAGGGAAAATTACTCTGACAGCAATCTGAATTTCATGCAATTACGTTGGTTAATACGCGTTTCACAAACCCAATCCGATGCGCTAGCAAATGGTACATCTATAGCAGCTTGTGTATGTATGGCTAACGATAGCACCAATCCTTTCTTCATAATTACAAAGAGACTGGAAATTAGGACACTACAAAAAAAGAAGCAGAATCATTACTTTATATGGGGGGTGTGCGATAGACTTACCTCCACGTGGTGCACCCTGGGCAACGTATACTCATACAGCAAAGAAGTCTATTAATCGGCAGTTGACTTCTGACATGAAAACTACTATGACCTCACTGCATGTCATAGTCGACCACTTCTACAGCATTCACCTTACCCTACTCTCTATCATTGTGCCTATCTCTTTTACACCTACGAATCACTCTTCGGTCCACCCTCATGAACTTTGATGTTTCTCCCCTCTGTGAAGTTCGAAGTCAACTAATAGGCTAATGATAACTATCAAAATGCCAACCATTCAAAATAAATAATAAAATCACTTTCAACTACAATGAGCTACAGGTGCTCTAATGCTACTCTACTTGCTTCAAGCAAATGGTGAAAGAGTTTTGAAATTAGAATGAGGAGGGTTAAAATTGTTGGGTAAATTTTTTAAACAGCTCACAAGTCCATTTTGGGAAGCCTATCCCAGCAGCCATCATGGCTAGAAAGGCACAATCAAAAAGAGACACAGTATTGCGAAACTCAATTTCTGTCATCATTCTCTTTATAGCCACTCCGTAAACTGGGTGGGCCTTAAACTTGTAGCAGATTGCTACTTTATTAAAGCCTGACCGACTCAGAAATCTCTATGGCAGATCCTCCTACATCTAGCTAGACTCCCAGAACCAGCTAAGCTATAGCCCGGCTATAAAGGAAACAGACGTGTAGCACGGAGCACGTTTATCCAGTACGAGTATTGCGGTTAAAAGTGCGTACACGCATGGAGCTACTCATGGTCTGGATGGGGGATTAGGTGGGTTCGATCATGATCAGGATGGCGGATTAGGTCAAACAAACAGAGGCTAGATTGGTCACTGTTTGTACGGTTGGGATTAGGTTAAACAGAGGTTGATGATTGGTCATTGTTTGTACGGTCCCTAAACACAGAGTTGTACGGCCGCACCTCCCAATCCTGGCGAGCAGACATGCAGGCATACGATGACGCACACAGCGATAACGTGTCCCACAAACTCATGACCCCTCAATTCGTAGGCGCGTAAATTCGACGGATAGGTTTTCAATTAATAATAATTTGTAATCTGTTTTTTTTTTGCCTTGACTGTTAATACCTTTTGGATAAAGCAAATTGTGATGAAACAATTATTATAGGGCGGTAAACAAACTTAATTAAATATAAGTTTATGCCTTTTTCTTTAAGTGATGCATTACCTGATTTTTGTCAGAAATAACTACTTATTTTAACGGCTAAACAAATAATTATCAATAAATAATTTTGATCAAAATGTCTTTAAATGTTGTGATTCGAATTAAAATCATGTCTATTTCTTCCCCAAAAGTTTTTTTAGTCTTTACATGAAAAAGTCAATTGTTCTTCTGTGTGGAAACTCTTTTTACCAATGAACCAATGAGAAATTTGCCGACTATTTCAATTGATTAAACGGGTAGTAAGTACCAGACTTCATCAACAAGAACTTGTCTAATAATGCAGTTAACGAATACTAGAATCAGCAACTGCAGAACATGTAGCATCGGATCCAAAATGCACTGAAGCAAGACTCCTTTGAAACCGGACTCTGCTTTGAAACTTCATTTTTGAATGCCTTCCATTTACCCTCTATTAGCCTTTACTATTACTCGACTTTTATGATTTATCGCGGTTGGGTTTATTAAAATATAATAAGGAATCATCAATTTTTCCAAGGTATTGAGACGACAAAGCATTTATAAAAACGGGCACAATATTAAAAATCCAAACAGGAATCCCCAACTTATTTCTGAAGAGTCGGATTGAACGATAGACTTACATCCACGTGGTGCACCCTGGACAACGTATACTCATAGCGCAAAAAAGTCTATTATTCGGCAGTTGGCTTCCGACTTCAAACTGCCATGACCCCACTGTATATCATATTCGACCCCTTTCACTGCACTCACCTCATCTTTTTCTCCACCTTTGTGTCTGCCTCTCTCTTTTACATCTGAGAATCACTCTTCTGTTTCTCCCCCCCCCCTCTCGACTTTATTCACTTTGATGTTCCTTCCCTCTGTGAAGCCTGAAGTCAACTAAAGGGTTTATGATAACTATCCAAACGCCTGCCATTTGAAATAAGTAAATTTCTGAAGAGTTTTATTGAACAAGGTACTTGTTCAAAATGATGCAACGAGCTATTTCCCTCCTCTTGAATTAACTAATATATCCTTTTTAATGATAAAAAATAATAAAGAGTGCATTTTACTGTTCGGATGCATGGTGATATAAGGAATGTAACTTTGCTCCCTTTGCTGAATAAAATTGAAAAAAAAAATCAAATTAACATTTTGATATGTGGCACTTTGGTCAGCAGTGTTCTCTATAAGACTTAAATAATTCAGGAAATGGGCATTTTGCCTTAGTGGTGGTGGTGGGGGGGGGGGGGG
>UZAE01012602.1:0-23452 GCA_900617975.1 Rodentolepis nana | reverse complement strand
GGGGGGGTGGGAGGGGGGATTTACGCTTCTAGAGACTGGAAATGACATTTTTTGCTTGATTTCTGCACAATCAACATTTCCTTTGTTTCTCAGGAGATTTATTTTAATACTCATTTGATACTAACTTATAATATATAAAAAGTCTGTAGCGGATTGCTACCTTAGTAAAGCCTGACTGACTCAGAAATCTCTATGGCAGATCCTCCTACATCTAGCTAGACTCCCAGAACCAGCTAAGCTATAGCCCGGCTATAAAGGAAACAGACGTGTAGCACGGAGCACGTTTATTCAGTACGAGTATTGCGGATCAAGTGTGTACACGCATGGAGCTACTCATGATCAGGATGGGGGATTAGGTTAAACAAACAGAGGTTGATGATTGGTCACTGTTTGTACGGTGGCTGCACACAGAGTTGTACGGCCGCACCTCCCAATCCTGGCGAGCAGACATGCAGGCATACGATGACGCACACAGCGATAACGTGTCCCATAAGTCTTGCATACGCAAAAAAGTAATAAGAAGCTTTCAAAGTATTTCCTCAACTGAAAATGGTTATAAAGTCAGAATAGCAATAAATTTAACCTCAGAGTAATAAATAGCAATCGGAGTACTCGATGACATATGACCCAAGTTCAATATAAAAGATTTGTCCTAACTTTAAACATGGATTTCTTTACAATTTAAATAAAGCTAATGTCAATCTGTTTTACTTCAAGTAACAGTTGGTGCTTTATAACTCTTCTGTACACAGTACTTATATTTAATTAGAGTATATTACGTTAACCCAATTATTGTTTTCGATAATGATATTATTATTACTTGGTATTACTTAGCAATCCAAAAGAATCTGGGTAATGTATACTCATACGGCAAAAATAAAGTCTATAAACCGGCAGTTGACTTCTGACCTCAAACTACCATATTCGCCCCCTACCACAGTACTCATCTTACTCTTTCTGAACTTTTGGGTCTGCCTGTCTCTTACATCTGTGTCAGTCCAATCTCATCTTGGTGGAGTTCCTTCACTTACTTTGATTTAGGAAGACAAAACTTCTGCTCTTTGGATCTCGAAAGTGGCAGTGTCATGGGAGGAGGTGGGGATATTCTAATTGACGTTGAGTTAAAGGTTGATAGTTAGAGTCTCAGCAACCTTTCCTCTATGCTATCTATTTCTACTTCTATCTCAAAAGTGGGGTGCGCGATAGACTTACCTCCACGTGGTGCACCCTGGGCAACGTATACTCATACGGCAAAAAAAGTCTATTAACTTCCACTTCCACAATACTCACCTTACTATTTTCTCTACCTTTGTGTCTGTCTTTCGTTTTTACATCTGTGGTTCATTCTTCTATTCCCCCTCTCTACATTTTCTCACTTTGATGTTCCTCCCCCCCTCTGTGAAGCCCGAAGTCAACTAAAGTGCTAATGACAATTATCAAAACGCCTGCCATTTGAAATGAATAAATATCTCACAAGTCCACAATCAACATGTTCTTTTTTATTGGCAAGAGAATTCCAAATTTCATTTGAAAATTGTTATTGAAACTCAAATGGATGCGCTTCCTTCTTCGTGGAGAAAAACCTCCGAAATTAAGCTCCGATCAAAAGTTATTCCATAGAATATTGCAAGGCAAGTAATCTAAATTTCCAGTGCCACAATCTACCAACTTCAACCAGCAGTGAATGCCAGAATGTTTTCTTTGAATAGTTTGCTCTATTCTTATTCCGCTTAGTTTTTAACTGACAACTTAATATTATTAATAATAAATGAGCCGTAAACATTTTTATGATTTCCGACAAGTTTCTTCACTGGGCAACGTATACTCATACGGCTAAAAAGTCTATTGACAGGTAGTTGACTTCTGACTTCAAACTACCCTCACCCCATTGCATGTCATATTCGACTACTTCACAGTACTCGCCTCACCTTTTTCCACTTTTGTGTCTGTCTCTTTTACATCTTTGAAACTCTCTTCTCTTCCCTCTCTCCCTCTCGACTTATTTCACTTTGATGTTCCTCCTCCTCCTCTGTGAAGCCTGAAGTCAACTAAAGGGCTAATGATAACTTTCACAACGCCTGCCATTTGATATAAATATAAATAAATATTTTGCTTATTCCCTGCTTCTAAAACAGAATTGATTGGAGGTTTCTTTTCGCCTGAATACTTCTAATTAATTGTTCTGAGGTTATTTATAATTATAAGAATTAGTTACTTTCCACTTGCTAGATGCTACAATTGCCACAAGTTATTCATGCCTGTGATTGATGTCATGGTTACACACATGGAAACGTGGTGCTTGCATAATTAATACCCACGCGGTTTCACTACATTATAACCCTTTTTTTCAAATTTGCAACGAAGAGGTGAGAAAGAGTATTGCAAATTAATAAAAGGAATATAAAGTTAGGATAAAGTGCAAAGATCATGCGCCTAGATTTAAAGCGACCAGCGTTGACTGGTTTTTATTGATAGGTGTCGCCTTGAAATAGTCGTTATGCTTTGAGCTTTCTCATATCTAATGGTATATATGACTATTTCCGGTGTTCTTAACAAAATTTATTCCTGACAATGAATTATTATCATTAGCTAATTATTGCTCGTACGTTGGAAAGAAGTATGCTGACCTGCCTTCTAACTTTCAAGCTCAGTAGAAAAACATTTTAGCTCATCTGACTTGAATGGAGGGATGCTGTTCTGGAGCTGCTCCAGAGAGAAAGTAACATTCCTGCACCTTTGTTGACGGCAAGACTAATGCATTTGAATCGGCAGCAATGATTCTCCCTCGATAGATACGTATTGCATGAAAATGCGCATGACAAATCCAAACGTGGCGAACATGTCGAAATATTTATTTATATCAAATGACAGACTTTATGATGGTTATCATTAGCCCTTTAATTGACTTTGGGCTTCACAGAGAGGAGAAGGAACATCAAAGTCAAAAAAGTCGAGAGAGGGAACAGAAGAGTGATTTACAGATGTAAAAGCGACAGACAGGCACAATGGTGGAGAAAAAGGTAAGGTGAGTACCGTTGAGGGGTCGAATATGACATAGAGTGGGGCCATGGTAGTTTGAAGTCAACTGTCGATTAAGAGACTTTTTTGCCGTATGAGAATACGTTGCATTTCTACGTTACATGTCAAAATACAACCACCCTCGCCTCTTTGTTACGGGACCTTTAGAGTGGTAAGCAGGAGGGAACTAGACTAGTTTATCTTCCACATTCTCTCAGCATGGTAAATTGCAGAAGCTCTCCGACCACTACACACCCCCAGGTCAATACCTACAGGACCCCCAACACAGAACCAAGCCAAGACAGCCGCTCCAAACTACGATTCCGAATGATCGCCTATCACCACTAAGTGGAACTACCTCAGTAAGAAACAATGACTACGCGACGACCTTCTTAAGTGCTATATCAAAGCTATAGCAACTTGACCATGCTCTTGTACCAACAAGAAAGAACAAGACATAGCCTGGCGTCATATTCATTTTCATTTGAAAAAGTGTAAATGTGAATATTTTGTCAAGGGAAGGAGTAGCGAAAACAATGTGTGAATGTGCACAAAGGGTGAGGGGGAAAGGGAGTTACACAGGAGGGGGAGAGAGAGAGAGAGGGGAATGACGCTGTTGCGTTGATGTCACGCGTGACAAAGGGTAGGGGGGTATACACTGGGGAAAAGAAGCCTTCATTGTTACACACAGATATATATATTCAAGCACATTCACAGGTTCAAAGCGGTCGACAGAGAGAGAGATAGCATTCCCATCACCGAAGTAACGAATTAATCAACCAGACTTGAAGAGCAGGATCGCTACCTGGCCCAAGTAAAAGTAGATGAAGTGATTGGTCTCGTGGGTCACATAGCTAAAAGGGTAAATACCAGAAATCAGAGACTGAGATAGCGTTTAATGCAGCAGCTTATTAGCATAATACTAGGACAAACACCCAAGTCAATTGATAAATTGGTATGGTGCATTAATGAACACTAAGAGGCAGCCCAATGACGTTCGAAGGATCACAATACAGCCCCCCCCCATGACTCACCACAAATTATGGCTGCCTGCGAACTGTCCGCGCACCTCCAAAAGACCAAAAAACAACCCGGTTTTTAGAAGTTGTAAATAACTTTGGAATTAACCTATTTGGGAGTAAGAATGGAAAGCTAGCGGACACGCTTGTGGTCCAATGAACCGAGTAATAAAATATAACCTATATGGACATCTTGGAAATGGCAGACTTATATTACGGTCTAAAGTCAGTGATGACTAAAACTAGATGCAGACGTGACATAAAATTTCGGTCTTAAAAAGACAAGCAGAAAAATTAACCCAATAGCGTTACTGGGTGATATTGGACAGAGGGCATAGAAAGCGTACATGATCTAGAATTTAGATAGCATTATTTCTAAGGAAAGGAAGTCGTAACGATAAAGTTATGTTAAATTGACAATTAAAATCGAGGAAAATGAGTTACCTTCCGAAATTTCGACCCACGATACAATGCCATGTGGGGGAATGTTTCTTATCGAATTCCTTTTTGATGTAGGCGGCGATATCCTTCTCAATGTTGAATTTTTCCAGAGCCTGTCCAGCGATTGAAACGGCATCCGACTGCATATCTTCAGTCATATCAGCATTCTTGACAACAGCTTTACGTTCAGCCATAGTGCTTCTTCTTCTGTTGATAAATACCAATAATTAATCTCGGTCAATCAATAAAGTTAATCCAAGCGGACTTCACACAAAGCACACGCAAGGAACACACGAATTCAAATTCTGAACATGCCGCGCGCTTACCCTGTCACACAAAACCGTCCATTCACACCCTATGGTGTGTCTGTCCCACTAAATGGTGGTCGATGCAATTAACCTCTCCAATCTCTGATTGGTGCGTGTTCGGACTAGACGTGCGATCGTGTGTCCTCACGCGCCTGTTTGTGCACCCATGCCAGGAAACTCCCTTAAAGCGTCGTTCCGCGTTTTCTACATACCTTGTGCCTCTTCAGTAGTTATAGTACCAGACTCTAGATGTCTAACTAGAGTAGTTAATTTACGTGGAAGGGTTTGAGAGAAGACTCCTCTCAGTGAGGCTAACTATTTCAAAGTAGCTAAACCCTTTTCTTGCTTCTATTAACGTTTTTTCCTATTTTCGCACAGTTGTGTGCGCTAACTTTTATACCAGGCACACAGTCTCAGTTCCCCTTGACTTTTAAGAGCTATTTAAAACATTTTATTTCAGATCCTCAAGCTATTTCCCCTGGAGGGTAACTTGTCCAAAAATCCTTTTTCTCATCGATTTTTCGATATTAGCACAGCTTAGCCCATAACTCTATAAGATATTACTTGGAAGAAATTGATTTATGTTCAGAAATCTTTTTTTTGAAAGAATTCGGCAAAATTTCGAAAGTGGTGGGAAAAATGATGCGTCGAAAAGAGGCCATGGGGGGGGGAGAACGGGGAGAGGGTGTCAGTCCCATGCGTGATTGTCCAATAAAAATATTGAGAAATTCAAATTCTTCGTCGTAGAAAGTGAGGACATGCTTGAGATTAGTTGAAATTATATTTGGAAAAGAAGTACTGTGTAATCCTTTAGAATGAAGTAGATGAAGGAGCCCTCGAAATGGGACACATAGCTGAAATGGAGAAATATATGCTTCTTTAAAAACAATACAATCTTACAAAAAAAAGCTAGGTAAAGTTTAAATTAAAATCTCTTGGACTAAAACCCCAATTATAAGGATTTTAAATTATCCACTCTGCCATCATGTAAGTATTAAGGGGCAATTATCATTACTAAGAAAGTAATCAAAGGAAATTAGCTTTGGGTGAGGTACGGCGGTGTGACGATGTGGTGGTATGAGTCATTCAAAAGTTCGAAAGTATTGCATGTGTGCAAATGGCCCCTTGATTGGCGAATCCGTTAACGAAACATGCCGTACTATGAAGTAACCTAGAGTTCTCCAATGCCATATAAAATAGTGATTCTGGAGTCTTCCACTACTGACACCCTCAAATTGCTGCATCTATTCGGCTTCGAAGCAGGTATGTAAGTATTTATAAGCTTCCCAGTGAGCCAAAGTAAGTGTTAATACATATGGCTAGGGTAGAATAAAGACACCCTGGTTGTGCACCGAAGAGTATTAATTCGATGCTGTCGTCATGAAAAATGAGCGCAATGTCCGATGTCCCACTGGCTTCAAGTTACCAGATATACCTTTTCCATGACCAATCGCCAAAATGCAAAATTGTCTTACCCCACCTCAAGGGAATTGGAATGGGGGCAACAAAGTGCGAAACTAATTAATACTTGCAAATGTTCACTGAACATAGTCCTACTCATGTATTATCCAATTTTACGCCGTTATACATTTCTCACATTGACTATTAAATATCTAAACGGGCTTCTGGATTTCAAATTTCGGTTACGAAAATTCTTGAAAAAGACGGGGTTGATTGAAAAGTCAAACATCCGAATTTAAAACCCAATCTTGGCATTATATTCAACGTGAGTCTCATCCAAAGATCTTTAAGAACCAAAGGAACAATTTTTTTCTGAATTTATCCGCGATAAAACAAAATTTCACCGTCCCCTTGACCAAAATTCCCCTACTCTAGATCAACCAATAACATCGCAACTGTAGCTAAGCACCCATTTATCCCAATCGTATCATTCTTTCCAAATCTGCAAACAAACGTTAATATTAATGTACAATTTATGAGAACAGTTTTATAGATTAAATTAAAGCTAATTTTTAAGTGAATTTTTTTACATTGTTTATGGAGTCAGTGCTGATAGGGAATTCACTTTTTCTGTGATAAGTGTAAGTGAATTTTAGAATATCCTGGAGATAACCTACCATATAAACACACTCGGATTTTAGCGATGTTTAATTACCGATTTCAAGTACTGTGAAATGCTCTTCTGATTTTTGCTCATTTGATATTCCTATTAAGATTAGGATGTTTATTATCATTATAGTTAAGCAAATTGTGATTGATTTTCCACTAACATTAACGCTATTATTTACCCTCCTTTTTATTGTTTTTTTTTCTTCTTATTTGTAAATCTGAATTCATTTTCAATAAACGTAGACTTGCTTGCATTTGTATTGACTCTCTGCCACTTGAAGTTACTTCGTCACTACTATTAAACCATTTACTACTCTGGTTACAAAATGATAACAATGGTATCACATGTTCTCCGAAATTCATTTTCTCTCCGTTTCGTTCATTTTGAATATCTCAGGTAGGTTTTAAAGTGTTGAGGTTTGTAATAACTAACTTTCCACCAAATATTATAATTATTGGTTTATCTGTTTCTCCTGGTGTGTAATTGAATGAGGCCATTTATAGTGAAGCACTTAATAAAATCTTTCCAACTAACAATTTTATCATTTTTTGAGGATTTCACCAAATTCATTCAGCATAAATCACGCTTTAAACAAGTTTACCACAAGTGGATATCTTGTTGCGAAGTAATTTGTCAAAGAGGTTAAATATGTCATTGAATGATTCACCACATTGTTTTGAGGTTTCATTGGTAATCAGAGTGCAAAATGCCCTTTTCTACGCGGGGACTTTTTAGATGAACATTCCAATGTACTCTACTGTACCGAAAAACACCTCTCAAATCCACGTGAATAACCTTGGGAAACTTCAATGCATACAATTAGTCTTAGAACCAGTGCACATCTAGCTTAAATGAAAATCGAGAAAATGAAGAGAGAACTTTCTAAAAATTCCTGAATGGCCTCATACTGATGATTAAGGTCACCAGCACGCCCTCATTGTCAGATAGCCAAAAATTCAAGACACCACGTAGCGACACTCTTTAAAACGCGATTTTTTGCAGCTTCTTGAACCTAGGTAGTTGCCAATGCCTACTCATAGTTCATTTTTAAATAGATTGTGGAAAATGCATTTGCATTAAGAAAGTTGAAATGTTAAGTTCATTTAAATTATTATCCAAGGAGTTAATTATCCAAATTAATTTAAAGCTAATACTTATTTCCTTCTTTGTATAGTAATTCAGAAAAGAATTTTAATTTTGGATTTATAATTGCATATTTGCACTTTAATGGTGTGTTAAGTAAAATGTATGCTAACAATGAAGAAAATAGAACTAGAATGTCCCCAACAAATTAAAAATGAAATGCTAGAACGACTTTTCAAATTGAAAGTTTTATTCCAATCTAGTAATGGAATTCGAACACCCGCAGCTAAATAAAATCGATCATAAATTATGATCAAAATAATAGCCCTGTTCATCGCTGGAGACAGCCGCTAGATTAGTAATTCCAAAGCAGCACAGAAAAACGTCAAAATATTATTTTAATTAAATTTGTGTCTCCCGTAGCTTCAAGACGCGCATTTTAAATCATAAAACAAAATACGATAGAGCTAGCAGTCTTTGCAATATATCATGTTAAGCGCATACTTGCCAGTCAATAAAGTTAAATATTGATCGATCGCTAAGTCTGTAGGCACTTGAATCCCATGCTAAAGTGAGTAAACACTGAGGAATTGAAGCAATTCAAAAAATATTGGTCTAAATCCGAAAGCTCTTACTAATTAAGAGAAGAAAAATGTACCTGCCCCAGCTTCGTCTTCTGAGGATCAAGTAAGGTGTTCTATCTTAGACTGCGTAAATCTAATTTGAAAGAAATAGTGGATAGAAGAAGCCCAACAGACCGCCATCGATCGATTGCTACTCGACGAAAATGATATTTTTAATTATGAACTTCGCTTTAAGTATGTTACGTACAGCCGAAATTTAGAAACTAACTAAAATAAAGCTATTTGGTTCATTTACTTTACTCTCAAATATTGGAGTTGGTGTTGACTAGTCTCAATTACTCCCCAAAATTGAACGTTTGCACATCGCTTTAATGAGGATAAATATTGTAAATAATAGATAAATCAATAAAATCTTAAAACATTAGTTGAAAAATTCTCAAATTTCTGCTTCACACAAGTTTCCATTCAAAACGTAACCATATTATTGATTTTACTTCTAAGTGGATCAGATATGGAGAGTAATTTATCTTAATGATTACGAAGTATGAAACTCGTTAATGATTTATAATTCAATTTTCCTCTAAAATAAATTCTACTTTTGCAGTGTGTATTTTAAATTATTTGTGCCAATCTTGTGTCTTTTAATATAGTAATAATAGGGAAGGGTAAACCTTAGCCTATTAGTATTGATCAGTGTTGAAAAGAGCATGTCTGACAAAAAACACGAGATAAATTTGAGCAGGTTTTGGATAATAAATAGGGGGATTTTCAAATTGCTTACCTTCCAAAATTGTTACCAACAACGCATTGCCACGATGGGCCAAATTCTTTGTCGAATTCTTTCTTAATGTAGGAGGCAGCATGCTTGATGGAGGCTTTATTGAGGAGGGCAATAGCAGCACAATCAATTGCCCAGCTTTCCATCTCCGGAGTCATTTCTGAACAGTGGATGGTTGCTTTCACCGGTTTTCCATCTTCATATAGCTTATGGTCCTCATAAGTGTATGTCACCATTCCTCGATCTCGACTATCTGCGGTGGAATATGGGTAGAGGGGCTCCTCTTGGAAAGAAAACTTCCCTCCTGACGAAGAATCGGCGTATTGAAGATTCAGCATAATTAGGTATGACTTCTAACGTGGCAAGGGAAATAATGCTTGAGTAAACTTTTTGTCACGCAAAACGCGCAAAATGAGAGAGAGAGAGAAGTCACCTGCTTTTACTCAGGTGCTGAGTATAGGCGGGAGCGCGCTGCACAAAGTGCTCAATAGCACCTTGCACCAAAGTAAGCGATTGCTTTCTGACGATGAGTGACGTAAACATGGGGCATCAATGCATTTCATTACTTGTTTTTTTTCTCTTCTCTTATTTACCTTGTTTAAAAGTTGTAGAGTTAAATTGTCAACTTTTATCACAGTTCACTTTAAGCACACACACACACACACACCAGTTGGTAGCACTTTGCTCAAAAAATACTCTTGTTAGACATGTTTATCCAAAAAATAAACAGAATATGCTAAAATCAAGGAAGCTTGATAGAGCATAGAATGTACCATTACAATAGCCAATCGGTAGGTAAAAACACCGGAACAGACCAGTAACGAAGAAATTCGAATCATGAAATACAAAAATGTGGACGGAAATGGGGTTCTTCTGATACGATAAGCTTTCTCTCGCCACTTTTTAAAGCTTCCCTCCACTTGGATTATAGTTACTCGATTACTGTCATGAAAAATGGTAGCGCTTTTGTCTTGTCACGGATTATCATGATAATATGCACAGAACGTATTGATATTTCAAAAATTTAACTTATTCTGCTAAGTCCAATTGATTTAGATTGACATCATATCCAATAGCCGATAATCACTTTTCAAACAGGAGCTCTGAAACCGCACAATCTTGTAGACTTGTTGGAGCCAGAGCGTCTGTCTTTATCTGTTACCAACGGGGTTCAAGCTAAGGTGATGAAAAATACAAGAATCCATTTGTTTGTAAAGTGTCGTTTGAATCTTCCTTCAAAGATGCTTGCAATTACTCAGACTCAGGAGAAAAATAGGAGACCAGACAATTTATTTTGTTAGAATTTATAAACTATCAGCATTTTATTAAATTTGTGTCTGCCCAACATTCTAGGTTTTAGCATTCGCGTCCCCACGTCAAAGAAGCCGGTGAAATATGTTTTCTTTAATAAACCTCTTGAATAAATGGTAAAATGAATTAACTAATTATTTAAGTGAGATGATTCAATTAATGGCAAAATTTTGTAAGTTCGACTGTTACCAGCTAGATGCTGTTGAAAAAAATTGTTAATAATATCATCGAACCACTTAGATCAAACACAGTCGTACTTTTGTCAACGTGGCTTATTGAGAAGTGCTATTTTAAAAGTTGGGTTTTCAAAGCCTTAAACCCTGCTTAATCCAATTTGACCTTGTTACAAAAATACCAGTTCCCCCCCCCCCTCCCCTCCATACTCTGGTACGGCAACCTAGCCATAAACTTTTTGGGGATTTAACAGACAGCTAATTAATCCATGCATATCCCAACCATTTTGAAAATTCTTCTTTCTTAATAAATGAATTTACTTTGCTACCCCAGAGCAGCCAAACAATTGTCTGAATTGCCACATAAGAGCATACCAGTGATGTCTAGTCTATGCCAAAAGTAATTTATCCTCAATCCTATCTCTTTTGGCGTTGGCTTAACCTTATATAATGTTACCACGAGGTGCCCTATAGACTTACCTCCATGTGGTGCACCCTGGGCAACGTATACTCATACGGCAAAAAAGTCTATTAACCGGCGGTTGACTTCTCACTTCAAACTACCATCACCCCACTGTATGTCATATTACACAGTACTCATCTCACCTTCTCTCTGCCTTTTCTTCCTTCGTTTTTGAAACACCCTTTTGTTCCACCCCCCCCCCGGTTCGACTTTTTTTCATTTTGATGTTTCTTCCTCTCTGTGAAGCCCGAAGTCAATTAAAGGGCTAATGATAACCATCAAAAAGCCTACCATTTGATATAAATAAAGAAGTAAATAAATATTATCACTACCAAACATCTTTGAGCAATTTTTTATGCTAATTCAAGGATTGGGAATTAAGACTCTATTTTTCATTCTTTACTATTGACACAGTCACCTCCAGTTCCAAGGGGTTCGACGAATATTTGTCCTGGACAACATGCTTCTTCTTATCCTTTTTAATATATTTCATCTCTGACCATTTCCTACTTCTACCCAAAACCTTGTTTTCTTTAATTTTTAACAAAAGCTGCCGAAAGACCATTGATACTTCAGCCTTTGCAGATAATCTAAGTCACATCTTCTTCTGTGCACTAATTTTATATATCACCTATGCACTAATAGTTTCTAAGGTCTTTTAGCAAGTATTACTTTTAATCCCCTAGAGTTACTACAACCTTAAAAGCTGATTCACTTGGCACAATGCTTATGTGAAATGTTAGATGCAGCACCCTGATTGATAAAACCCAAATGTGCTTAAGAATTTCTAGGCATATTGCTAATCCGACTGACAAACTTCTCAAAGCTTTTACAAATAATGTGAAAATTTTAACCAGTATTTCTCAAATGTAAGGTAAGAAAAACACAAGTATTCGGAATTTTGTCATAAATTTTATCTCCAAATTAAATGGTAACTGGGCTATGAGTCATCTCAGAAATGTTATAGTCGTTTCGAATATCAGCAAATATATTTTACAAAGAAGGTTTTTGTGTGTAGAGAGGATCTGTGCCAGGTATAATTGGCACACGAATATGTAATGAACAGACGCGTTACCATAAACTTTACTGATAATATTTCCATCGTGTGCAGAGTGGTAAAAAAGATTGAAGATGGAAATATTGTGGAACTTATGGGGAGATAGATTGAAAAGTCGATAAAGAGATGAAGGGTTTGAAAATGCCCTCCCGATAACCTGGATTTTGCTTTCCTATCTTTTACAGTCCTCCCATCCCCGGTGTTTGAATGTCAGCGACCATACCACGTAGAAAACACCGGTTCTCGTCCGATCACCGAAGTTAAACTGCGTCGGGCCGGGTTAGAACTTGCATGGGCGACAGGCTGGAAATACCCGGTGTTGCTGACTTCTTCGGGTGCGTGATGGACTTACCTCCACGTGGGGCATCCTGGACAAAGTATATTCATACGGCAAAAAGTCTATTACTCGGCATTTGTATTTGAATGTAATCACATATAGGATGACGCCTTCCGAAGTAATGAAACAATGTAATTTCCTTTCAAAATTCAGGAAACAACAAATAAATATCAGTTCTTTAGGGAACATGACAATGATTTAAAATTAAACCATGCGATATCTTGATTAGAACCCAGAAAAGTATGTATTTTAGCTAATATTTATTAAGTTATTTTTATCAAATTCAAGCAATATGATAGTTATCAATAGCCCATTAGTTGGCTTCGGGCTTCACAGGGGGGGGGGTTGGGAGAGGAACATCAAAGTCACAAAAAGAAGAGTGATTCACAAATGTAAAAGAGGCATACACAAAGGTAGAGAAAGGGGCAAGGTGGTCGAATTTGACTTACAATTGGATCATGGCGGTTTGAAGTCCGAAGTCAACCGCCGGTTTATAGACATTTTTGCCATTTGAGTTATCGTTGTCCAGGGTGCACCACGTGGAGATAAATCTATAGCTATTGTATATATTTATGGGGTGTGCGATAAGACTCACCTCCATGTGGTGCACCATGGGCAGCGTATACTCATACGGCATAAAAGTATATAAACCGGCAGTTGACTTCTCACTTCAAACTACAATGGCCCCACCGTATGTCATATTCTACCACTTCCACAGTACTCACCTCACCTTTTTCACTATCTTTGTGTCTGTCTGTCTCTTTTACATCTGTGAATCTCACTTCTGCTCCCCCTCTCGAATTTTTCTCACTTTGATGTTCCCTCTCCTCTCTGTGGAGCCCGAAGTCAGCTGAGGAGCTAATGATAATTGTCAAAATGCCTGCCATTTGATGTATATATATAATATTGTATATAATGAAACTTTATTTTTGAGCGATAGGAGTAAATTTGTTTGAATTGATGCATTAAACAGTCATCAGATCTATGAATAGGATCGAAAGATCAGGTGCACTCTATAACTATATGTCACAAGATGCTAAAATACGTCTAATCCAAGGTATGCAGAAAGAAAGTAAATCCAAGAATCTCACAGATATGAACTTCGTATTTCAGCATTCTATTTATTTATTTATTTATTTCTAATGGCAGGCTTTATGATATTTATCATTAGCCCTTATTTCAGCATTCTAAAGTGCTTGTTTCTTTTGTTGCTATTTTTCCTAGGTATTCTGGCAATAAAAAAGTATCCACATGATAATCGAATAACTGGTGAACATAAGTCATTAAAACGCTAAATTCCATTTCATGAAACCAAATAAACACCACCCGAATAAGTGCCTATAGAGGGCGTATTGTGCATTCGGAATGACTCATTCCGTATGGCGAGAGTCAAAAATCACTCCCAAGTAGAGAAATATATTTTAACTTTTAGCCCGTTGGCGCTTATTCGGTATATTACCATAATTTGGCAAAGCCATCAAGGGGAGGAGAGGGGGGTGGGATAGGGGCAACAATATTCGATTTGCCTTGAAAAGAAGTATCCTGGAGTCAATTCCATGTGAACATCTCATTTAACCAACACACATACGGGGTGCAATAGACTTACCTCCACGTGGAGCACCCTGAACAACGTATACTTATACGGCAAAAAAGTCTATAAACCGGCAGTTGAGTTCTGACTTCAAATTGCCATGACCCCACTGTATGTCATTTCTATCACTTCCACCGTACTAATCCTACCTTTTCTCTGCCTTTGTGTCTGTTTATCTGTCTCTTTAACATCTTTGAATTACTTTTCTGTTCTCCCTTCCGAATTCTTCTCGTTGTGATGTTCCTCCTCCCTTCTATGAAGCCCGAAGTCAGCTAAGGGGCCAATGATAAGTGTCATAAAGCCTGCCATTTGAAATAAATAATCCTTCACACATTCTGGGGAGTTAATCAATGGGTGTTTGCCGAGAACCGTCTATTTCTTGATAGTTTTGTGCGACAAGCAAATACTAAATTTTGCTTTACTGTGTTATTATGCAGTTTATTAATTTAAACAAGCAGTTTCAATAAAAGTTTGTAGCCAAAAGAAATTTTTATCAAGGAAAAACGATTCCTCTAATTTTATTTTAAAACCAATCCAAAAGCCAAATTCCTTTTCCCAACTTCCTGCTTCACTATTCCTACACGGTATCGATTTCCCATTGTGAACATGAATTTAAAGGACATGTATTCTGGCGTGTAAATTTAATCTACAACATAGGCCAGTTTATATGCGATGCATAGGGCCACCCAGGAATCCCTCAATGCCCAAATCCTAACGATTTCTCCTGCAATAGTGGACAACAGCAATCTCCACTACTATTATTATTGGAGGGTTTTGAATTATCTTGGCTTTTATAAAAAATCACTGGCTTTATTCCACCAATAAAAATAAAAAACTGAAAGTATTGCCACCACCACCATCATCAAATCCTCAAAACTAGATCAATTTGGTTGCACGCTTCCCCATGTAATTAGAAGTGGGTTAAGAACTTCCAAATCTTTGCTCTTCACGGCCCACATTTATTGACCTTTTACCCACTTGCAGCTCCAACCGAATTACAACTGGAGACATGTAGAAAACTAAGTTCAAAATCTGAAATCATCCCATCTGAGTTCCTTGTTTACTAGCCAAATTGTACTGAAAACTAAGTACCCCGTGTACAAGTTATTTTTCGTTTAAATCCCCTAACCTGCTATATTGCACGACGCATTATTGGCGTTGATTCAAAAGTTATATATATATATATATATATATATATATATATATATATATATATATATATATATATATATACAGTTATAGATCATTGATTGCATGGGCCTGTTTCTTAGATCTTTGCTATATGTAAGGGAATTCACTTAGATTTTGTGATCTTACCATAATTAATTCGATTTTGAAAGCAGACTGAATCCGTGAGTTAAACTGGATTTTAATTGAGGTATCATAACAGCGACATACATAGAGAGTAGGGTAGATATGCCGAAGGTTGGTTACAACGTGGGTGGTAAAATTCTAATTGATCAAGATAGAGAAGTGGGGCTGGAGGGGGTGAGCTCTAGCAGATGTTAAAAGACGAAAATCGATAAAGGCATTTAAGTGAGTAATACTCTACAAGAGTAGCGAAATGAGTCATCCAAATTACGTTTTAAGAAACGCGATTGATTTAACTGCGTTAGAGTCATCAAAGTAATGAGGAAACTTAACTTGATGATAATATTTTCATTTGATTGAATCCAAATTTAATATTTAAAAAACAAGATGATCAAGTGGCTACCAATCTCTGGATATAGGAGTGTGCGATAGACTTACCTCCATGTGGTGCACCCTGGGCAACGTATTCTCATAAGGCAAAAAAGTCCATAAATCGGCAGTTGACTTCTCACTTCAAACTACCATCACCCCACTGAATGTTATATTCGACTACTTCCACAGTACTCACCTCACCTTTTTTTCTACCTTCGTGTCTGTCTCTTTTACATCTTTGAATCACTCTTCTGTCTCCCCCCCCCCCCCCCCAAGACTTTTTTCACTTTGATGTTCCTTCCCCTCTGTTAAGCCCGAAGTCAACTAAAGGGCTAATGATAACCATCAAAATGCCTGCCATTTGATATAAATAAATATCGAGCGTTGTATTGACTGTATTACCAAGTGAAGCCAAGAAAGCAAATCTCTTTGATGTCTCGACATGACTTAAACCCGTTTTAGGACACATCATCAGCTGCTAGGCCCCTTGGGCATATCATCATATGTTATGTAAATATGCATGGGTTGGCACTTGTACACCCCGCCTTCATCGATGGCCTATTTATTGTGCTGGACCAGCTATTTCAAAATATCTGATCACAAGCCAAGCTTCTAAAACGCAACTATATAAGCAATTACTTCGAAGTTGTTCAGAAAGGAGTTCAGAGCAGAAACATCCTTTAGATTGGCAGATTATGCTGAAGATTGGATGTTCTTATTAAAAGTAGAATATTCCAAGAGTTTGTATTGCGCTCGTTTTTTAGTACGAAATTTTTTTAATTTCCCTTGAGTAAAACTGGTAATAACTGAGATCCCTTAAATCTGTTACCCACGCAATAGACTGCAGAATGTATTGGGTGGGCAACTAAATCATTGCCGTTTTTGTTGACAGATTCACTCTATACTTTCTTTTGTTTTGTTAACGTGGCCAGAGCATCTAACCTATATTTTTTTCTTACTGTATGGGCTTCTAGGTTAATTAGTAAAAAATTTTTTTGTTTAGTTCTTTAGTTTTGTTTTTATCCCAATTTAAAAATGAAGGAACAGGACGTGCACTTCCGACACATTTTATTGTATTACTTCCGAAAAGACAAGAACGCATCGCAAGCACAAAAGAAGTTATGTGCCGTATATGGAGATGAAGCCTTAAAAGAAAGGCAGTGTCGAAATTGGTTTGAAAGATTTCGTTCCGGTGATTTTTCACTGAAAAATTCACAACGATCTGGCCGCCCAGTCGAAGTGGATGAAACCCATATCAAGGCCATTATCGATTCAAATCGTCACAGCACAACACGAGATATTGCAGAGAAGCTCAATGTGTCGCATACATGCATGGAAAAAAATTAAAACCCTTGGTTATGTCAAGAAACTTGATTTATGGATCCCTCACCAGTTAAAGGAAATTCATTTGACGCAACGGATTAGCATCTGTGATTCGCCGCTACTGAAACGCAATGAGAATGATCCATTTCTGAAGAACCTAGTTACTGGCGACGAAAAGTGGATAGTTTATAACAATGTNACTCGCAAGAGATCATGGGTGAAGCAAGATCAACCAGCCCAAACAGTATCAAAAGCAGAGATTCACCAAAAAAAGAGTATGCTGTCAGTCTGGTGGGATCACAAAGGAATTTTGTATTTTGAACTCATGCCGCAGAACCAAACGATAAATTCAAATGTGTATGTTGAACAACAAGAAAAACTGAAGGATGCAATTGAAGATAAGCGGCCGGCATTATCAAATCGGCGGAAGGGTGTTGTTTTCCATCATGATAACGCAAGGCCCCACACATCTTTGGTTACTCGGCAAAAATTATTGGAACTGGGTTGGGATGTTTTGTCACACCCACCATATAGCCCTGACCTTGCGCCTTCGGATTACCATTTTTTTCGTTCCATACAAAACTTTTTAAATGGATGTCGGATCACACCTAATTCAGTTTTTTAATAGCAAAGACCAGACATTTTACGAACGGGGAATTTTTACTCTGCCAGAACGATGGAAAAAGGTCATCGACAAGAACGGCCAATATCTAATTGAATAAAGTTATATTTTTAAACAAAAATTCCGAACTGGCCTTCTTATTTGAAATCGGCAATGACTTAGTTGCCAACCTAATAGAAGTTTTAAGGAGGTGGTCAATTTGTTGCTGTATTGCCGAATTCCAAGAAGCAAAGGTTAGTAAATTTGTTACTAGAGGTTTATTGCTACTGTTAAAATAGTGGTAGATTGTGAATTGAGACAGATGAGCATTGATGAAGGAGTGAGGAGAGGTAGGTTGGCGGAAGACCGATGAGGGTGCGTCTAAACTACGAACATGACAGTGGACTCGTGCGTAAAAGGTATACAAAGTACACTTAGAGAGATTCCGCAGTGTTAGTTCGAAGCAAAATTGGGTGTGAGTTAGTAGGTGCGCAGTACATAAAGAGATGGAGGTGACATGTGAATCAGATGGTGTAGTTGCTACAACGGATTATTTCTCTAGTATTTATAATAGCCATTTTTTGTACAATACACTTATTCAAACCCTTTGTGGGTCATCATTTTACGCCATTATGCTGGCTTAAAATGAGTCCAGTCACCTTCTGTTACATCCCCACCCCACATAGCGAAATAGCAGTTGCAGGATATCGATTAGAGGATTTTACTTGCCTCTTTCTCTCGTGTATACTCAACATTGATCAAAAGGGTTTAAACTCTCGGCTCGTGCGCGCTATTCCCCACCCCCTCCCCCTTCGACCGTCCTCTCCCGTTTCCTCTTTGCTTTTCAACCTATTTTTGCTCACTGTCAATTCTGCGTTCTGGTTTAGGGGATGGGTGTCAGTTCTTTGGCTTTAGTCCCCACCAGTTTTCTCTTACTTGTTTAATACTTTTTTTTGCTTAAGTCCCTTAGAGACTAAAGTAGAATTGAAATTGATTTGGGATACGAGACATACACACACACACACACACACTTTTTACTTGGAAATGCAGGAAATTATCCAAACGGCCTATTAATCCCACTATATTTGTTTCCTGTTTTGTCGATATGATTGTTAAATGTTTGTGGATTAGCCAGCTCAAAGTACACAAAAATAAATTTGATTATGGTGAGCCAAGAGCAATATTGATTGGAATAAACTGTCAGCTGCTACTTTGTGCACGCGAAAATCCTCCCTAACAGTAAAGGACGGATCAGATGATTATAAATTTTATATCTAATGAAGATAAAGGAATAGTTATTTGCATAAAAAGGCTTTTAGAGGCAATTACAATCAGTAATAAAGTAAATAATCTTCTTACGGTTAAGTGGCACACGTTTAAAGCATAATTTACTCAACTCTGAGTACCTGCCTATTTAGTGCTAATACATTGCTAGGAAGAAGATTAATGCAGTATCCACTAATCTTATTTTTCAATCATTTATCGATTAATTTCAAATTTCTATCTACCTCTGTTTTACCCTTAATTCATCCTTCCTCCTTTACACTTTTTATTGATTCACATCGACTTTCTTACTCTCGCATATTGAACCCCATCCCTCCCTTTCACCCATGCCACCTTTCAGCTAATCACGTTTGTCCAAATAAAGCCTTTCCTTCCCTTGGTTGAATAGTTCGACAATCCAATAGCTTTGCAAATTTGTTCATTCCTTTGGTGACAAAATGCTAACTGTTGGCTCTTCTGTCCCCAAGAAAATGACACATTCGAGGATTAGAATTAGAAAATCAATTCTAAATATGAACGATTTTATAAAGTTTTAATCTGCTCTTATTGATTGTCTTTATTATGAGTGCTGATGGAGTTACCCCATACCTGGTAATGCTTCCCAACTTTTCAATTCTGCTGTAAGTTTATTCAATGATTGCAATTAATAGGAAATTGGTTGTACTAGCAATATCATAATGTGAATCGATTCGATATTATCAACAATATGCCTTGGTTTCAAATAAGCTATTTATTAAATGTACGCACATGATCGACAGGTAATTAGAATCAAAGGACTTAGCTTGTCATTTATAAGGTTAAGCATGTTAAAGATTATCAGCAACCAAATCGTCGACTTTTCAGTATCTCTGTCAATTAGCGCGTTAATCAATTAGTGGAATTAAGATAATCAGAGAATGCGATAAATAAATAATTGATTCATTAAATTTGACGGTCATAAAGAACATTGCTATGAATAACTTGGAAATAGGTAAAGCCAACAACCTTATCGATAAATATGAAGGCACTTAACATCACGTCAATCAATATGAGCATACATTGAATTAATGTCAAACTCAGAGGAAAGATGTATTCAACTACAGTGCCAAGCTGATCACCGTGGTAAGATGGTCGCTCCCTCTCATCTCATTTTTATTGTTTAATGGTGTAATTTATACCGTATGACCCTTTGAAACCATTGTACTTCTCAAATGTTTTTAAAATGTTCATCAATAAACTCTTATTCATACCCCACTGAAGGAGGTAAATTGGAGTATAATGTGTTTTTGGACGAACGGTTCTACCAATTACTAAAAAACCAAAGCTTGTCAGAGACTCTGACTCACACTGATCTAAACGATCTTATTAATTACCCTTGACTTGATTATATGTGATCCGTTCGATTCTTCTCTACCCCCCCCCCCTCCCCTCCCCTCCTAGTCTGAATAAATTTATTTATTTATTTATTTGTATCAATGGCAGGCATTTTGATAGTTTCATTAGCCCTTTAGGCAACTTCAGGCCTCACAGAGGTGAAGAAATATTAAAGTGAAAAAGATTCGAGAGGGGGGGGGGGAACAGAAGAGTGTTTCGAAGATGTAAAAGAGACAGACACAAAGGTAGAAAAAAGGTGAGGTGAGTACAGTGGAAGTAGTCGAATATGCCATATAGTTGGGTGATGGTAGTTAGAGGCCAGAAGTCAACTGCCGGTTAATAAATTTTTTTGATGTATGAGTATACGTTGCCCAGGGTCCACCACGTGGAGGTAAGCCTATCGCACACCCCCTGAATAAACTTAAGTTCAGTTTTATCTAGTAGTCATATATAGCACAACAGCACAACCAGATCTTACCGCAGTATTCAGGCATTGAAATGCCAATATTTGCAAAAGTGGGCATCTAAACAGTCGCTGAATTTCCCAATGATTCACCTAACTGAAAGGAGAAAATGAAAGCAGATTTAAAGCAAAACAGATCGTGGATGAACTCAAAACAGAGAAAAATTAGCCAGATGGAAAGAGACGCAGAAATGAAAATAGATTATCCATGTGGTCAGCAAAACTGAATTAAATGGATGGCCGTAGCGGTAAGTTGTAAAAATCTTTTAAGAATCGATTTCTTCTCCATCTAATTAAATTCCCCAAGTTATCAAACTACGTTCTGCTCTGTTTCTGCACATTAAATAACTTTAATTGTTACTAATAAGGCATTATATTACTGTAAATAAAACTGTAAGTCACTCTTCATATAGGTGTCCGGTTACACTTACCTGTAACTCAAGCCGTTATTCCAATATTGTGAAGCAAATTTGTTTTAGTAAATTAATAACACGTAGACATGATAAGTTGCCTGGCTAGCCGATAACTGAAACGTTGCGTATACAGGCAGGATAATGGTAATAGAGGGATGTGCGATAGACTTACCTCTACGTGGTGCATCCTGGGCAACGTATACTCATACGGCAAAAAGTCTATTGACTGGCAGTTGACTTCTCTATGTCATATTCGGTCTATTGACTGGCAGTTGACTTCCGACTTCAAACTACCATCATCCCAGTATATGTCAAATTCGACCACTTCACAGTACTCACCTCACATTTTTTCTACCTTTGTGTCTGTCACTTTTACATCTTTAAAACACTCTTCGGTCCCCCCCCTTTCGACTTTTTTCACTTTGATGTTCCTCTCCCTCTGTGAAGCCTGCTGTCAACTAAAGGGCTAATGATAACTATCAAAACGGTTTCCACATGATATAAATAAATAAAAAAATGGTAACCCAAAAGCCGATAATATAAATCTAGAAGGATGGATATTTACCGAAAAAAAGATACTAGTTGTCTTTGCAGCAACCTTCTATGACCCCATTTTGCTTGGAGAAAGTCAAGGTGGGTTAACTAATTTCCTCACTTAAAATTTTATCTCTATTTGGTAGGCATTTTGCTCTTTTACATGGTGTGTGTGTGGGGGAGGGGGTAATTGTTCTGCCACCCACAATCTTGCCCTCCCTATCATGCCTCATTTCGACTTTGCGCCTTTGCTCTCAAGCATCCATTAAGGAAGCGTTTCCTCTTCTCTCCCATTTGGAATTTCCTAATAATAATAATAATAATAATTATAATTATAATACAAATGATTCAATAATTTCATATTGCTTTAAAATATTTACCCAATCTGCCATTCATAGGAGCCATAAATCATTTAAAGCGATCACGTCGTGCACGCAGAAATTGAATTTATGTGGAAATAAACTTGGCAAGAGAAGAGGATGTAGCAAGAAAAAAGCTCCATATAATTTTTTTTTATTTTCGTAGATCTCAATGCTAACTACTCAAATGTTCGTTAATATTCGCAAACAGCCAATAAAATTAACTAAGCCCAGGTAGGTACATAAACGAGCGGTTGTAAATCACCTAACCATAGTTCATAGCTACTTTTTGTTTACGTAGAGTGGGGCTAAGGCAAAATAACCCTCGATTTGCGTTGCTGCATAGCACAGGGGTTCTAGGGTGGTATTTATTTGAAAAATATAGTCATAAATGCTCTAGTCTGATTCACCGTTCATCACTTAATCGAAATCAACTCAAACCACCCTTGTCAGATATGACAGAAATTGTTAAAATAACTTTATCGGTTTTAGAAAGTAATTTCGAGGTCTTACGAGTCCAAATAGACAAAAACTATCAACCTATGATAGCCAATAGATAATATTTATCGTCAGCTACCATACCACGTAGAAAGCACCGGTTCTCGTCCGATCACCGAAGTTAAACTACGTCTGGCCGGGTTGGTACTTGCATGGGTGACCGGCTGGGAATACCCGGTGTTGCTGACTTTTTGGGTGTGCGATAGACTTACCTCCATGTGGTGCACACTGGGCAACGTATGCTCATATGGCGAAAAAGTCTTAACCGGCATTTGACTTCTGACTTCAAACTACCATGGCCCGACTGCTTGTCATATTCGACCCCTAACACAGTACTCATCTTACCCTTTTTTACCTTTGTGTCTGTCTGCATCTTTTACATCTGTGAATCGCTCTTCTGTTCCCCACTCCTCGACTTTTTGTTACTTTGATGAACCTTCCCTCTGTGAAGCCTGAGGTCAGCTAAAGGGCGGCTAATGATAGCTATCAAAACGCCTGCCATTTGAAATAAATAAATATTTATTTGTTTTCATACTCCCGAGATAATATAAATTGGAGTTCGAAGCATTAATGGCATTTATTTAAGTAATTGAAGTGGCCCTGAATGCTTAGAATATAAGCTTAAACTAAAGCATATATCAAAAGCTATCTAATAATTTATTTCCCATCGACAAAACCCGGAAAAACCTAAAAGACCCTATCTGAAC
>UZAE01012601.1:0-30271 GCA_900617975.1 Rodentolepis nana | reverse complement strand
TCCTTCTCTACAAGAGTTCAACAGAAACCAATTGAATTGCAACCGCATGAAATCTACTGTTAGGGTGCTTCATACCGACTTGTTTAACGTCGCACAAAAGTGTTTAAAATGTCAGCAAGATACCAATCCCCTCTCACACCAGAGACTTATTTTAAGGTCATCATACATTAAGATGTTGCCAGACCTCCCAATGGTCACTCATATCAAATCTCAGCAGATTCGTACTCAGAGTGGTTGGAACTTATTCTGTTCAAATCTACCACAACTATAATGTTGCTTGATAGTCTCAACTCATTGTCTACTAATAATAATTTTGGCTGAAGGCTGTGCGACAGACTTACCTCCACGTGGTGCACCCTGGGCAACGTATACTCATACGGCAAAAAATTCTGTTAACTGGCAGTTGACTTCTGACTTCAAACTACCATCACCCCACTCTATGTCACCCCCTTAACAGTACTCACCTTACCTTTTTCTCTACCATTGCGCCTGCCTGTCTCTTTTACGTCTGTGAATCATTATTCTGTCCCCCTCTCGACTTTTTACCACTTGGATGTTCATCTTCCTTTCTGTGAAGCCCGAAGTCAACTAAAGGGCTAATGATACCCATCGTAACGCCTGCCATTTGAAATAAATAAATTTTCAATTTTACAGATGCGTTGAAAGCATTAAAACTGTTTGAATCAATTATGGTAATTTATTTAAGCACTTGTTATTAGTTAATTCGGAGGTTATATGGCTAGCAAGGTAGATAGCGAGATCAGTGAACAGTTTCGTTAAAAAAACTGTTTACCTCCTTTATACTCATTTGACCATATATTTCACCCATTTTGACGTCATTCCTAGCATACGTTTATTTATTTATTTCAAATGGCAGGCGTTATGATAGGTATCATTAGCCTTTTAGTTGACTTCCGGCGTTATGATAGGTATCATTAGCCTTTTAGTTGACTTCGGGTTTCACAGGAAGCAAGAGGTACATCAAAGTGGCAAAAAGTCGAGAGGGGGACAGAATAATGTTTCACAAACGTAAAAGGGACAGACAGACACTAAAGTAGAAAAAAGTTGAGGTGAGAACTGTGGAATTAGTCAAATATGAAATGCAGTGGGGTCTTGGTAGTTTGAAGTGAGAAGTCAACTGCCAGTCAATAGACTTTTTTGCCTTATGAGTATACGCTGCCCAGGGTGCACCACGTGGAGGTAAGTCTATCGCACACCCCTCCTCGCATACGTTATTTCCTGTCTAAACTACATTAAACTGTCGAATTGATCTCCAGATTTTAAAAATGATAATGCTCTTATTCTTTTTGACATCAAAATGAACAAAAGGATCTGATGCATCTCGTGTGCATTTTTTAGTCTCCCAATTGGAGCATATGATAATCTAAACTGATCGAGTTTTTAAAGGAAACTGATACAAGTCAGCGAGACTTTTCAACTAATCAAAATTGAGAGAAATCTGATGTTTGAATCGGTCTTGCTCCCCTTTTCTCTATTTGCACCAAATTAACGCTCAATGGCCACTTTCCAACTAAATTTTTGCGAGGTATTTTCAATAATGAAAGGAATTCATTTGCAGATCTTCGAATCTGTTCTTTCCTTAGCCCAAAATTCGAAATTGTGTACATTTAGGCTTGAAGAAACCCCAGAATTTCTTTATATTAGTTTATAATTGTTATTCATTGGCCATCATTCATGAAAGTTCAAAACAATTGTGTTTTCTATCATAGAAGGTATCCGAACACAGGAGATGGAAAGGGATAAAAGAGAACTGGAGAATAAAGCTGGAATATTAAGAGTCTTAAAAAGTTGACCAGGTTGCCCGCTTTCGACACCTTGGATGCTTCTTGTTCCTACCTTCAATGCTCAGCTTTCGGATTTTAAATCATTTTCGCGTCGTCCGGGCTTACTCGGTATGTTTATTATCTCAAGCAGCTATTCAGGCATTACTGTTGTATTTAATTTTTCGAAGCTATTAGGACGATAAGGACTTGCAAATCATCGACACAAGAGTTCAATGCTTTTCGCTTTTAGTAAACCCCAGTTATTTTAGATAATCAATTTTTACATTATCGACCAATGCCTTCTAAATGTGAGACGTGTTGCTCTAGGGAGTAACTATGGAAGCAATTTACATATATCTGTAAACAAAAATATTGCTAATTAGCATGCCTGGTACTCCAAGAGGTGGCCCCCGGTTAATGAAGTTTTTAAAAAGGTCCAAATTCCAAAAATTTAAGGTAGGAAAGCTCGCTTTTTGTTTAATGAATAGTTAATAATACACGGATTTTAGCCACAGATGAGATATATATCTTAATGGTGAAGATAGTCTGTGCCTTGAGCAATGTCTGCGTCCGTATTCCTTTCAGTTAGGATGAATTGCATATTGGATGGGCCTTTTATTGTTTATCTACTTATTTATTTATTTCGAATGGCAGGCTTTATGATAGCTATCATTAGCCCTTTAGCTGACTTCGGGCTTCACAGAGGGGAGACACATCGAAGTGGGAAAAATTCGAGAGAAGGGATAGAAGAGTGATTCATAGATATAAGAAAGATTGACATAAAGGCAGAGAAGAGGTAATATGAGTACTGTGCAGTGGTGTAATACGACAAACTGTTGGGTCATAGTAGTCAGAAGTCAACTGCCTGTTTATAGATTTTTTTGACGTGAGTATACATTGCCCAGGGTGCACCAAGTGGAGGTAAATCTATAGCACACACCTACTTAATGAAAAAATTTGTTGAGTGGATCCATCACTGTACCTGAAGTTCGCTATTGACAAATAAACCATTAACATGTCAGAATGAAATTATATATATTCCAATTACGCTTTGCAATCCTTAATTTTTAAGAGCGCAAGTTTAAATGTCAGAGCATTATATAAAAATGGAGTTTAAGAAACTAATATAGAATCCTTGAGTTCCAATGGAATTAGAAAGGAAGGTCATTTGTGAAATGAATAATGGCTGAATAAGAAAAGCTGTTGTGTAGATCTAAGCTAAATTTCAATCACTTAAGGGTTATTAATATTGCCGATGGGTGTCATAGAGGCAATATGCCCTTTTAACACTGCCTTTTAGTTGGCCAATTGACTCTGAATATCATCCAGAAATCCATGAATCATATGATAAATAGAATAGGAATAGTTAGTAACTATAATATGTACATATATGGCCATTGATGAAGCAGTAATTTGACAAGCCGAGACATTGCGACAGCAGTGGGGGGGGGGAGGGAATGGACAAAGGCATTTTCTCTTCTCTGGCCTAAAGAAAAATGTCCCTGCTGTTTCCAAAGCGCAAGTGCTATTTCGAAAACATCTAGAGATTAGGCGGTGTAAGTCATTATTGATTATCGTGCTTCATGTGGGGGAGGGGNGAATCAGCGTCAAGAACCAAGAACAAATGGAATCATGGCATCCAAATCTTCCCCATGAAGGTGGTAATGAGATTAACCAAATTTGAACAAAATGAAAATTGAACTATTCAATTTCGAACCAGCATAAAAGGAAAATTTGAGAAGCATTGATCTTCCTGATGAGAAAATAAGCTTTTCATGGCCCTCCCCATTCAACTATGCGTGACTAAAGTGATTTGCCTCCAATACTGATCTTCAATCATAAAGTAGAATCAATTAAATGGGAGCTAATAGAGCGAATATTTATGCCTTGCAAAACCAGCAGCCATAAAGTGGGTACCTTCCAGTATCCTTAACCTAGTAGAACTCTGAATTATGCGTCATTCCTAAGGTCACACGTGGGCTTTCAAGCCACCATGGTCGATTTATTCCAAGATGGGATGTCTTGTGGTTAGCCCGAAGGGGGGGGGGTTGCGGAAAGGTAGAGTAAGCCTTTAACTTACTGTGTTCCGTCCACTCGTCTTGTTGAATTTCGAAAACATATCATTTTTTGAATGATTAAACTGTCCTAATTGCATCACTAATGGCCAAGTGATGTTTATAAAACCATTAATATTGAGCACAATAAAGACAGATAAAAGCAGTGGTCCTTGTTAAAAGCAGAGAATGCCTAACTTACCGCTTTAGGGTTCATTGTTACTGTTTGTATGCCCAACATAAAATGGACTACTCCGTAGCGAACGTTGCCTGCAAGTAAAATACTACTACGTGTTTACATACCTTTAACGCTTCTTTGATTAACAAGACTTCAATTACGTATAACTATTGCAATCTAATAAGTCCGGTCTGCCAATTTGCGTCAGCAAAATTGACTTCTTAACGATTTTGGAATTAGTTCTCTCTCGTTGTAAATGTACCAACTCTCGTGAATGAGAGCAAATTGGTATCTGCTTCCGCTTGAATTCAACCTTCTTCCAGAAACAGAAACACGCCCGACTATGCGCTTTGGATTGCTTCCCGTCACTCATCGGAAACATCGCTGCCCATTTTCAATCCAATTCAACATATTACAATTTCTTCTCAATTAGGAATCTTCCTGCACCACCAACAGAAAAATATATCTCAAGAAATCGAAATATGAATTAAGTGATCAAAAATGTTATAGTTTTAATGAGTTTTATTACAATATCTTGGAACCCACTACCGTTATAAATTCACCCTGAGATATAACGACTTGTTTTGACTGATTTCTCTCTGCATATCTCATATTGTTTTCCATTAAAGTCGTCATAATTTGATTAGCTAAGATTTATAGTATTCAGAGAGGCCTATTGTGCCCTTCCCCAGTACCTAGCGTTGACGAATATAGCAACCGATTTAAGTAATACGACCAACAATTATTCAAACAATGAATTTGACAATTCGTTGCATAATTTTAAGACATGGGTAGCGTGGAAGGAGAGGCCTGTGAAACTTCATGCCAGCCTCACACATTTAGTGTCCAAATTCTTAATTTCAATTTCCTTTCAAGCTGAAATTATAAAATTCCATAAACTTTATGAGTTGAATCGGCCCTCACCGGCCACCTATTTATATGGATGACCAACTGCAACTAGTATTTTGACCTCAATTGGGGGGCGGAAAGCTCCTGGATATTTTATCTCTGCAAAGGTTACGTTGTTTGAATTGCTCTCTCAATCGCTCGAAGTCCTTGGGGAAAATAGTCTCCCCTTTTGGCACTCCTTAAAAAGACACAAATATGTGTAATTTCATGCAATATGTTTCTTAATTTCACTTTGCCATAAGCCCTTCGAAGAAACAGCTAATTTTGCTTTATTTTCGATTGCCCTGTTCATTGGTTATTAATTCTTTTGCCTCGTTTCAGATCACACGTTTCGGGTTCATTTCTTCAGCCTTAGAGTTTTTTTTTTCGTAATTTTGTAAAAGCCAAAACTTTACCATTATACATCAAAATCGTGCATTCAAAAATGCCTATAAAACAGTCTTTTTCGGTGCAACTTTCGAACTGTATTTTGATATAATTTTGTATTCCAGGAGGGAACTTGCTTAATTTATCTAATTTACATGTTTATGCCCGACTTTCGATTATCTTTGACCGTTTTCTTCCAACTATGAACCTGACTCAAGTAATTAGAAAATGGATATTGGATTGGTCAATGGATAAAGTTTTATTGATTAAAGCCAATTTAATTGGAGATTAAATTCTGAAAACTGAACTCCAGAACATTTGAACACTGCAAGTCAGCACTTGTTACTTTCTGTGTTCAAATGAAGAAGAACATGAATGTTTCGATTTTACCTTATTCTTCCTCTGGAGCATCACCATTCACTTCACTGAACTATTTCTCATGTTCGCTCTTTTTCCTTTGGGTTAAAATTAACATTTGTCGTCTTTTTCGCTTTTTTATTTATTGCCTTTACTTAAGTCTTACTATGAATGCAAAAAATGCTATTGGCAATTAAATAATTTTAGATGCCATTTTAGTGAATTTAATTACTGCGAAAATAATTTCATTTTATCTTGTCCTTTCATTTTCGCGTTTAACCACTTTGAATTAATTACATCGTCAAACGGCTACTGTGCCAACCAGGTGTTATTAACTATGAAAATGTAACACAGCTTTTTTTCGAACTGCAACGTTTTAGATTATCCCTCCATTTCAAACAACTTTATTTATGCACCTGATGTCAATTGTAACCATCCAGCCTCTATTTAAGTTAATAGAAAACAGAAGTGACTCCAGTGGAACTAGCATTTACATCAGGTTTTAAGATTGCTATAGGCAAAAGTATTTGAATGCTTGATGCGTAAAATAATTACAAAAATAACTTTTTCTTTTGAAAAAAGAGGGACAATACTTAGCATTCATTCAATTTTGACCACATAAAAGTAAAACATTCCATTCAACTATTCGCAACAGAATAAAGGGTAAGATGTGAATGTGAGAGAGGGCGAGGGAGAGACGAAAGTCATTCGGTCGTTTCATTCAGCTGTTTAATTTGCAAAAGTCAATGTTATTTTTTGTCCACAAGGTAATGTTTCACGCTGTCGATCAGAACGGGAAGGTAGTAATGTGTCGTTTGATTGTACAAACACAACTTCTTAATGCCTCACTTTAGTAAGTTCTGAAACGGTCGGCATCTAAATAGTACTTGATGAAAATCGACAAAACTAAGCTTGAAGTGTCCCTATTGGAATATGTCTCAGGGTAATCAGTTCCCATAGGTTGGCTTTGAGTCTGCTCAAAATCTTCGTCAATGTGTGCTCGCACAGCGTTCCTAACACTTTGACAATTGATATAATCTCCAAATGTCATAAAAATGAAGACTTTGATTAGCCAATAAGGTGGCTTGAAGTGACTGCTTCCTGTATTACTTCATCGGAACAATGCCATCAGTAGTCTAATCAAATCTTATTCATTTATTTATTTGTATCAAATGACAGGTATTTTGATAGTTATCACGAGCTCTTAAAATGGCTTCGGGCTTCACAGATGGTAGGAACATCAAAGTGAGAAGAATTCGAGAGGGGAACAGAAAAGTGATTCAAGGATGTAAAAGAATCAGACAAAATGGTGGAAAAAAAGTGAGGTGGGTACTGTGGAAGCATTCAAATATGACATACATTGGGGTGAGGGTAGTTTGAAGTGAGAAGTCAATTGCCGGTTAATAAACTTTTTTGTAGTATGAGTATACACTGGCCAGGGTGTACCACGTGGAGGTAAGTCTATCGCACACCCGCTTTTATTGTTTATATGAGCTCCGATTGAACTCTCATCAATGTTCAGGTTTCACATTTTGATACATTATTCATCCCACTTGAATGATTGAAAGTAGGCATCGGGTTTTCCATCGATGCTCCATTGGCTTCGATAGACTGTTGGTGAACCATGTTTGGGTTCAAAGCGCAAATGGTATCTGAGTGAAGTTGGGCTGTGGTAAGGTGGAAAGCGCACAAGTATGAGTCGACGGAATTTGTGATTTCTTTTAAGTAGACGATGCTAACTCATAAACTTTAAAATTGTTTTAAAATTGAGTCCTACTCCATCGCAATTAGAAAACAGTGCATTTTAGAAACCGAACTCAAATCAATGAGCACTTTTGCGTTGTTTATAGATCCAGCTCATATTCGATATCATCTGACTGATTTTAATATACTTAGATTTCTCGAATAAGCATTTTATAACTTGTACTGTGCTGATATTATGATCACTCCTCGGGTATCAAACGCTTCGGATCTTCTAAGAAAGTCAAACAATCCTTTGAATTGTGAAGTTTCTGTTCTGGGTCCTGATTTGAGTCGATCTAGCAGTTGTGTTAGCGAAAGCTCCGTAAATACAACTTTTGATTCATCAGAAATCATTGAGAGGCCCAGTAACTGTCGAATCTGTTATGACGGAACCTCAAATACGCTTATCTCACCCTGTCGATGTAGAGGCACAGTAGGACTTCTGCACAAATCCTGTTTGGAGAGATGGCTTCAAGTTTCTCAGACGATAAGTTGTGAAATTTGTGGTTACAAATATAAACTCCGCCAGAAATCACCTCTTCCCATAGATGAGGAGGAAAAAACGTCCCTAAGACACTCAATGAGTGCTGAAATCAGTCAGCACAACTTTCTCGAGGAATGGTTGCATTCGCGCTCGACGAAACGAAGAATCGTTACCGACTGTATTTTCTTAGCCCTTTTAACCCCAGTTACGTGTTTTGGTGTGTATTTTTGTATTTCAACGAGTTTACACTTCTTTAATATCGAGGGATCGGGTTCGTGGAAATTCGCCGTACTTTTATCCATCTCCATCATTTTACTTCTGGTTTTTCTCCTCTGGTTCGGACTGGCAATCCAATATCACATTCGAGCTTATCTGTCAGTTCGGCGAAGAGTGGAGGATTCCATTCGAGAATCATTCTATCGACAATCTCTCGAAAGATCCTGGAGGTTTTCTGTACATCCTGGTTCCTTTTCTCGTCCGAAAATGTCCACCCCTTTAGTTGCACCCAAGCCTCCTCTCTGTGTTTTAAATGGCGACTCGGAAATAGCAGTTATAAGTCAATAAGTAATAATGAAATCAAAGAATTTTCTTCTAAATTTATATTAAGTTATGTATATTTAAAGCGCTGTTTATATAATGTGCTTTTATATAGTTTGTTGATTCATTTAATTTGCTTAATACAATTTATTAATATTTTGATTCCATGCTTACCGTTTTACCCAATAAGTAGTGTGATCGTTCTCTTTTAGATAATTAATAAACTGACTGCTAAAACTATATTTTCTCAACTTTATTTAATAATTACCTCGCCTATCATTCAAATACATGTTTTCTCTTATTCCGAAGGACTTGCATTGATCCAACTGTTTACATCACGCAATTAGTACACCTGGGATCTGTAAAATCGATCATTTTTTGTCTTTACACCCGCTTGCTCTAAACCTAATTGTTTTCGGGTAGAGCATCAAATTGCATGCTGATTACGGAATTTCCCCATTTCTGATTCTTTAGGAAATCTAATTATAAAACGAAGAAGTGAAAAGACCTCTAGGAAAATCGGACACCTTCAGGAACCCCTCTAACCGAATGTAGACAGCTTCAACTCAATGTGGAAGAAAGTGAGGTTCAAATGATAAATCCTACAACAAAATCAATTTTTTACTTTACCAAGCCCCCAATATAATGCACTCTTTACAAATGAAACTTGAATAAGAAAACGCGGGCCGATTAATTACCAGAATCCCAATCAGCGGATTCCTTTCCAATTAAACCTCAAAATAGCAAATTTTCTTAATTTTCTCATATTGAAAGTCCTTTTACTTCAAATCGGGACATCATAATCATCTATCTGCTTGTTTATCTTGTCAAGAAACCAAATTTGAGCCGGACAAGGTGGAGGGTGGATTTTAGCTTAAACTGCGAACATGACAGTGGTACTGGGTGTAAAGGCAAAATGACGCATATTTGGAGAGGGGGTGGGGGCGGAGAGACGGGTTTCAAGGTCTTCGTTTATTGACTGCTAGCGGGAAGGCGCATACCATTGAATTAGGGGACATAGGCGCTACGAAAGGTATGAACTGGATTAAGGGGGGGGGGGACTCAACTGTAAGTAGATGAGGAGCTTTATGAACATGGATTTGTCCATATTCTCATAAAGAGATCTTTATCATTTGTCTCCCAGATTGTGTTTACGCTGATTTTGTTTCATGATTTGTCATGCTACTTCAATTCAAATGTGTGCTTTAGAGTTAAGATCTTAACATACACAGCATTGATCGTCGGCTAGACTTTGTTTTCTTACGCTATTCTCCATCCCTACGTCTTTAAACCGACTCATCGTTAGTCAATTATAGTGGTAGAAGGTTAGTTAAGCCTATGTACTCCTAATATTATTTGTACTGGTAGGGATTGGCCGATTTAGGAAGCAAACGGTTGTGCAATCTTAATGGCCCACCAGTCAAGGTCGCGAGAGGTAGTCACGTATGCCACAGTGCCATTGAAATAGTGTATGCGACATCTAGCGGTAATATCTATTTTGTCAATATAATAAGGTAGAATAATGCAAATTGACACACCCAACTTGAAGTCTTAATGGCCTGCCAGTTCAAGGTAGCGAGAGGTAGTCACGTATGCCATAATGCACTTGGGTGAGTTGAAAAGTTTTTAGACAGATGCCACAACTTTAGATAGAACAAAGTTTTTACGAGTTCAAACATGCCTTTAGAGCTGCCATAATAACATAACTGATCGATCATTCTATACAAGGTCAGCATCAAGACAGGTTGCATCTCGAAATAGCTACCAATTTTCAAACCTTCAAATGGAAGATTTTGAGATTAGGGCTAACCTAAAATTTTTAAATAAAATAAATTGGAAACCTCTTCAGGTCATAGAAGCTCGACATCAGATTTATGGAGACTCTGTGCCATGTAGAGTAGTCATTTATGATTGGACTAAAGGCTTTAAAGAGGGGAAAGTGTAATTTGATGACGGCACACAAGGGAGATCTACCACTGCAAGAAATCAAGAAAACATTTTTCTTGTGTAGAACCTAGTGGAACGAAATCGGCTAGGCACCATTGAGGAAATTGACAATGAAGTAGGAATTGTACATTGAAAAGTATTTTTAATTCTCACTGAAAATCTTGACTCGATCAAGCTCTCAGTGGGCATGGAGGGTTCCAAAACCGTTGCAGGAACAAAAACTGATCCAATGAACAGAACTTTCTTTGGCAACTTTGGTAAAGTTGGAAGCAAAGCGGGATAATTTTTTGCGCGCTGTGTTACCGGGGTTGAAGCCTGGATCTACCAGAAAGCGAAATTCATTCAAAAGTGGCATACAGAGGGAACATCTGGACCTGTCAAGTTCAAAGTTGAAATGTCCGTTAAGAAGGCTATGGTCATTATTTTTGAGGATTCAAAAGAAGTGATACTGATAGACTTTCCAGAAGTTATTATCAAAGCGTTTTGGTGAAGTTGAAGGCGTCCCTCGACAAAAAACGGGATGTGAAACTACATAGCCAAAATTTATTTCATAATGGCAATGCATCTGCGCATTCAACAAGAGCTGTCAGGAACCTGTTGAGCGAATTTCGATGGGAAACGCTTCCCCTTCCTCCAAGTTGGTTCCTGTTTCTAGAACTCAATGAGCACCTTAAAGGCACCCGATTTACGTCTTTAAATGAAGCGAAAAAGCACGAACTTTCATGTCATAGAGAGCCCCAAAATTCTGCCACACTAAAATTTAGTGTATAGACTGCAATGGAGCCAATATAGAAAAATGAACAAAAACACTTGTTGAATAAAAAAATTATGGAATTCGTCTGATAACATCATGACCCACCCTTGTCTATTTTTTCAGTTTTGTGAGGTAAAATAACGAAAATTTAAGCATCTTCTGTTAAAATAATTCACATTTGAAGTGGCTACTAATCCCATTACTTATTTGCTTATTAATGATCCATGAATCAGTGGATTTCATCAAGGTAGCATGTGTTTGTTTTTAAAACTAAAGCACAATGTGAAAAAATAGATAAACCCGTGATTTTTCAAGCTCACTATGGTAACCCACTTATATTTATTAGCTGTAGAGCACGATACTATGTACCTACAGCAAAAGTAACTTTCGCACTTGGATACAGAGTGCATATTCGGGTAATTATGTTAAGAAAGCAAATGCAAATGCCCTACCGAAAACGCCAACGGCTCCATAAGTCAAAAAAGAAGTTGAATAGAGGGCTCATCTTCAGCCTTTATAAACGACACCTGTCGCCACTTTCCTTGAAAGCTAGGCCCCAGCAGCAAATTTCATCGAATCCCAAGGAGACGAAATTTCAAGAAATACAATGCCTCTATGTAGAAATTTCGAATCTGATACTGGATTTAAGCAAGTGTTACACAGAAAGGCACATACCTCTCGTTCAAACTAAATATCTTGCCTTATTATTGTCTTGACATACATGGACAAAATCAAAGAGAGATTGCTTTATTACAACTGTCTAGATCATGACAACACGTAAACCAAGGATTGTTATAACAAGTTGGCTTAGATTCTGACTCTCATCCATCAAAACTTGTCGGAAGTTTTTGCCAAGAAAATCACGAAGAATTGCAATAATACACAGAACAGTGGCATACAAAACATTATTTGAGCGCTAAAAAAACCAAACACTGTACATTCGAATTGACCCAAAAATCACTATGGTGCATGAAAATGTTTATTACATGTTTCAAGATCTACTACTTGAATTACAAATTTGTCAGATTGCAAATTTAGTCAGCATGAACCCACGGAGCCACGTTGGATTTGTAGTCAACAAGCTCATCTGGTTTAAACCAAAGAGCAATCTCACGATTAGCGGTGTCCACGGCATCAGATCCATGAACAATATTTGCGCCAACGCATTGACCAAAATCAGCACGAATTGTGCCTGGAAGGCTTTTTGCAGGATCGGTCTCGCCGAGGATCATACGTCCTAGAGCAACAGTCTGGAAAGAGGAAAAACGGTTAGATTTTCATAGACCAAAACAATGGTACGAAAGTGGACTTACATTTTTGCCTTCCCAGACCATTGGGACAACAGGTCCTGAGGACATGTACTTGATAAGACCGTTGAAGAATGGTTTTCCCTTGAGGGCCTCGTAGTGTTTGTTAAGAAGTGCCTCATCTGCATGCATGAACTTCATGGCAACAAGTTTGAAGCCTCGTCGTTCAAAGCGTTTAATGATTTCACCAACAAGTCCTCGTTGGACACCATCCGGTTTCACCATAATAAATGTACGCTCTTCAAATGGACCTGGCATGATTCGGTCAAAAACACTGCGTGGAAATCAAAAGGACCCGGCTAAAAACCTCAACGATGTGTTCTTTTACTTAAGAAATTGACCAATAAGATTCGAATCCTTAGGAGTATTAACAGCATTATGCAGGTAATACAAGCAATTTATAATAATAGCAAATATTTTCCCAAAAATTTTAGAAATCATATTAACTTTGTTAAATTGAATAAAAATACATAAAGATTTTTAATTTTGCGAAAGTTTGTAACTTGCATTATTTAATTAAATGAAATTTAGTAATCATATACAACACCAGGTTTCATTAAAACCACAAGATGAACTGTTGTAATTGAAATAAAGTGATGATATTTGTCTAACATTACAACAAGATACGTTAGCGATTGACACCCAATTTGTAACTATGCTTATTCTGATTAGTTTCTTGCAAAAGTTACAACATTGCGAAATATCTTATTGCTAAAATTTGTTTATTAAGCATATAAATATATTGGTTAACAGATAGATGTCATAAATTAAAAATCGTTAATAAGCATAACTTGTGTAACTGAATGTGTCATAAAGGTCAAATGAATGTCTGTAATAAAATTGTATTCAATGTTCATTTTATTTTTGATCAGCAAAATTAAGTATTGACCAATTGAATATAAAATTTCAAGCATTTTTCAACTGTCCACATTTTTTAACTTTTACCCTATCTATTTTTGTCAGTCGCTGTGATACATTAGCCACTGAATTATCACTGGGTTGCAGTTGACTCAAAGTGAAGAAGGAGATTGCATCAAAAATGATGATTGTAAATTTGCTGAATGCATTGCATTAAACTAAAAAGTGCTTTAATGTTGGTGGAACAAAAATAGCTCCACACTGCTAATGATATCATTCCCAAATAATAGTTAACATAAAATGTAACTATGAGACTAAAGTTCAAAAACGATTAAAGGGACATGCGTGAATTGGTTGTACACGACTTATACACTAAAGAAGCTTTGATCTTTTAAGCAAAAATTTTCAATTTGAGCACACATCACTTTTAGGAACTCGCATTGACTGATGACTTGTCGAAATTGAATTCTTATTTATTGCCAATAGGTTATAATAACAGTCAATAATTCGAATTAGCCATAATGGGAACTTAGCTACCCTAAACCCAAATGAAGTTCTCAAACTAGAAAGACTTGTCGAATAGTTACATTCATAGGGCACCTCATTTTGTTGCATGCCCTTTAAATGTTCAGTTCACGCATAATAGTATGAAACGATGAGTATCCGATTTAATTTGAAAAATGTGTTTAGATTTGGTTTAGCATAATACTTCGATTTAATTTAAATCTCTGCTTTTATTATCTAGACAATCACACGGCTCACAAAATATTTCATTATGGATTCAATATGTGTATGTTCATCGTTTGTCAGAAGTAATGAAATTATATTTAAACATAATGCAGGTAATCGTCAAATCAGTTAATTTATCACATTTCAATAAAATAAAATTGTCTTGTCATTGTTTGTAATGCTGTTCTGTTTGCATTTTGTAGCTTTAAATATTTTGGACATCTTGTTTTAGTTCTCTTTAGGCGGGTCCTATTCCCGTTTCTGTACGAGCCATGTCCCATCCGCCCAAGAGGGTTAAAATTGACACAGCTGCCGTGGCCACGGCCCAATATTATAATACTACGGGTACCGTCCCTTCAAGCTTTCAACTCTCGGCTGATTTATCTTATTTAATTACCACTCAGCCAAATTGCACGATTGTTGCTTTTGAACTACCCCCTGATTGTACTGAATATGAAATATATGAATCATTTTCTCGTTGTGGTCAAGTTAAGCATATTCAGAAGGTCAGTAATGGACGTGCTGTTTTAGTTGAATTTCCTGAAATATCTACACCAACTCGTTTAGTACACTGGGCAAAAATAAACCCCTTCGCTATCGGCATGTATCGAGTTCGCCTTGAATTCTCCTCTCAAACAATTACAGCACCAGCCACAATAACAAAGCCTCAGTTGAATGAAAATAGTATGGCTACAGATACAGCACCAAATAATGTTCTTCATTTGGATATAAAAAATGTCGAATATCCTATCACTGTTTCTGTACTTAAGGCTATTGGCTCTCGTCATGGTAATTTGCAACGCATCTATATTGGAAGTGCTAATCCTGATAAGTCATTAGAGGCTTTGATTGAGTATGCTACTGTAGATGAGGCAAATAAAGCCAAAGAACATCTGGATGGTGCTGATATTTACTATGGTTGTTGCAGTCTTTCAGTTGCATATTCTAAAATGAAGAAAATTCATGTAACCAAGAATGATGAGCAGCAGTGGGACTTTACCGAATCTAAGGAGGGATTACTTGCGAATGCTCCTACAGCTCAGCGAACGCTTTTGCCTAACTCAACTAACGGCCACACCGACACCACGCAGACTTCAACCAGCAGTGTTCAACAGCAGGCCGCTACTCAACCTCCAATTGCAGGTGTTCCTCCAGGATCAGGTGTCCCCCCTATGCCCTATCAACAACCTTATTATGGTTACGCTATGCCGCCTGGTCAGTATATGCAACCTCCAGGCTATTATCCTCAAATGATGCCAGGCCAACCAATATCTACTTATTCGGCTCCTCCAATGCCCTACGGCATCCAGCCAGGAATGCCGCCATATTATCAACAACCGGGGTACTCTTACTATCCAGGACAGCCGGCTCAGCAGCAAGCGATGACAGCGCAACAGCAAATGCCAGCCACTGTTAGAACTACCCCTCAGATAATGCCTACCCCGCCACCGGTACATCATGTAACTCCTGCAGGTATTGGTGTTGGTCACTCCACATCTAATCTCAATTCAACATCCGTTGCCGCAGCCAGAAATACGGATATGTCTATCTTCCATGCTGAAAGAGGTGTCGTTTTAGTTGTAAGTAACATCCCTGAAGGCATCAATTGCGACCACCTCTTCAATTTGCTTTGTCTATATGGCAATATTGCTAGAATTAAGTTCCTCAAAAGTCGACCGGGGTGTGCCATTGTGCAAATGGGTGCTAAGGAATCTGCGGAATTAGTTCAACAGTATTTGGAAGGAGCTCTTGTATTTGGGCAGGCTCTCCAATTCCACCCAAGTGAACAAATTGAAGTACAAGAACACGCTGGTCTGGGCACTTTATCTGACGGTTCACCCGTAATGAAAAATTACATGAGTAAGTGAGTGCTTTAATTGAGTTAATTTTGTTATGTAAATTATAACGCTTTTCTGTTTCAGCTGATTCAAACAATCGGTTTAGGAACGCCGTGGTTGCCGCTAAGAGCCGAATCTTGGCTCCAACTAGAACTTTGCATTTCTTCAATGCACCACTTAATTTTTCGCCAGAAGATATGTGCCAAGTGTTTTCTGATTGTGGTGTGAAACGTCCTCCGCGTATTGTTGTGTTTACTGCTAAACCGGGCCAAAAGACTTCTCTTGGTTAGTCCTAGTTCTGACAATCTTTTCCTGATAACTATGATCATCTATTTAATATTTGTGTCTTAGGCCTTGCTGAATGGGATACTGTTGGAGAGTCATTAGATGCACTCGCTCTTGCCAACCACAGACCAATACACATTGCGGGATTCGCTCACCCATTCCATCTAAAATTGGCATTCAGTCCTAAGCCAATATCTGATGATCGGGCAGGTCAGAGTATGATTAATTACCCCGCTCCTCCGATGCAAATAAGCCGTGGTCCGCAACTTAACACACCACGCGTCGTCACAGTGCCTGCACCCAACGTCACAGCCGTCGATACGGAATTATCTGAACCTACCTCGTTTGATGTTAAGGCTGTTGAAGCAGAAGAAGCCGCTTACTTGGCAAGTAATGGAGCTTCTGCATTTAGCAAACGACCTAGTTCTCCTTTGTCTCGACCACAAGCCGCTACTGAAGAACCAGACTCGGTCCGCCATCAGCCCCCTAAAACTCCTGAAGAGGAAGAAGAGGGAGCCAATTATTCTGAGCGGGTTGATCACCTCTCTACTGATATTGGAAATGTGCCCCAAAATCACGGTGGCACGTCTTCCTCAGAGTTGAGTGACGATGATTGCCGTGCTGGAGGTAGGTTTGTCGATGATGGAATTAAGGAATCGATTAATAATGATAATCATGGTTCACCGTCTCCAAGGAGTGGCGTAGATGATTCCGAAAGGCAATTTCATCATCAGCCACCTGCTACACCGCCCTCTGAGTCTCCAAGTTCGGACTCTTCACCTCTTGGTGAAGGAGAAAATTAAGCACTACATATAATAGTGTGTTTTTACTTTTCATGTTAATGACCTGTATCGTCATGCACCATCTTCTACATCTGGTTTATGTTCTGTTTTACTAACAAATAGAATTTAAATATTAATGGATTTCATACTTTAATGCTTTTTCATATATTTATGTTTTTATGCTTGGGCCGTTATTCTTAATGAGCTTAATGGAAGTGTTTCCTAACTTGTTTTTTAGCCCACGTCACATTCCGGAAAGCGGTTTTTGAGGAGGTTAAATCGAAAATGTGTGAGCTTAGATTAAATGCTTTATCTTGCGTCAAAATTCTATTTGTATTTGATGGATTGTCCTATCTTAGAAAATTTTGTTATCTTTAATGTTTTATGCGGTTGATATTTAAAGCAGTGTAAAATTACATGCTTATATATGTGCAGTAATAGATATCCCTTCTGCAGAAATTACGGTTCTTCAAGATGGTTCAGATTTGATAATTCTTGATATTTCGTTTTTTAACGGCTTCGAATTTATAATTTAATGCTTCTTTTTTTGTAAACGGCTCTTAATGTAATCCATTTTTATTTATTCCATTTTACCATGCTTCAATTGTGAGCAAATCATGATTAATGTGTAATTCTAGTAACGGAACTTTTAGAGCTATTGTGATGGAATCCGTTTTCATTGCTCTAAGAAGCATTTGGTTGGTCGTATTACGCTATAGACTTAACAGTCGGTATCTTTAAGTCGCTATTTACATGCATACGCCTATGTATGTATTACGGCTTAATCTTTTCTGAATATCGAAAATGGTTTGGATTTCTTAATTTAATTTGACTTTATGATTGAATGCTCTTTATTTGTTTAATGTTTCTTGAACATTAAGAAAAGGTTATTACATTTTAATGCCTTTTAAAATTTGAGGATTTATGTGCTATGCTCCTATTTTAATTCCAAGTGACGCTCTGTTTTTGCGTGCATATCCAGTAATCGAAATATTTTCAGACATTTGGTCTTCTACAGTCTTCTATCCAATATTTTGGTGGGTTGATAAATCATTGAAGTGTGAATATACTCTTGAATGAATATTTATTTTCAATATTTCATATTTTAAAGTCTGAATGTTGAAAAAGTTTATTTATTTGCGCTATAATGTTTAATATTGTACTTGCCTAATTATTGTTGAACTTTGGAAATCGGACGGAGTTCGCTACTCAGTCAATAGATTTTTCGGATTACTATTCCTGCTGTCTCTGAATTGGAACCAAGTATTTTCAATACTGCACTAGTTAACTAATCAATATCTTATATCTAATTTTTGTAACAGAACATTGTATTTAATAAAGTGAAAGCTTTGCTGTGTCACGGTTTTTCTGCGCTTTTGTCTGGGTCTGATCTATTTCAGTCGTATTATGATCCCAGTGTGTAGCCTAAATGATTGCGTTAACGACATGAATGTGCGTGTTATTTTTATATTGAAAGTGCATCTTTAAATTCTACAGATGCCGATATTGGGTGCTTTTATTACCTGATCTAATTGATTCTGCGAAGCTACTTAATGTCAAATTTGTCGTTTTAGTCCTTTGTCTTCAGGCCGCTTGAAATCTTATATTCGTACCTCTACTTATTTATTATGAGTAGATCAGCTTATTATCCTTGTTCGTTACAGCATGTATGTGAATATATGGAAATAAAAGAAAAAGCAATTAAAATACGTATTAAATGTTCTGATTGGTTACATGGGAAGCGTTAGAGGGGATGGAGATTAAGGAGCTGCAAATGAATGCAATCCATGGAACTGAAATATCGGTCATTACCATAATTATCATTCTGCTGCTTTTAAAGCCAGGCTATGGTTGAACGCTCCCAAAATCAGAATTAAGTGGCAATGGAATGTGTAGAACTCCTAATTTCGACTGAAATCCTCCAATTTTGAGGTATCGTTATTAACATTAGCAATGGGGATGCTTATGCAGTTATACTTAGGCTATTTAAGGGTTTGCAGCAAACGCGTATAGGGTTATAAGTGCTTTTAAATGAGAAGACAGTTTAGATCTCTCATAAAATCACTATCGCTGTGGTCTAATGAATCTTATTTTTTACATGCCTCGGTTCAGAATACGATATCCAAATTCATACATAGGTTTAATCGACACTTCATGCAATACTCAAGCAACTTAGATGACAATATTAGTGGTAAAGTTTGTCCAGCAAGACGTTTTTAAAAACGTCAAGTCTTCTCGGTGACCAACATGTGTTCTCCCACTTCGCTTTGTCATTGAATTTGGTAAATGGGTTAGTGTTTTGCTCTCGAGTACCGGATATGCAAAAAGGCACACCAGTTATTGCTATGATTCGTAGTCTTGGTGCGTTTCTTAACCAACTGACGCTTAGTTAGATAAAAGTTATTATAATTGATGGAATTAACTAAATAGTATTTCGCTACTGTTAGTGCCTTTAAATTCTACTGTGTATAAAATATTTACACCCGTAAAAGGTGGTTCCACTAATATCAAAATCATCAGCTTTATGTATCTCGGCCAATTTCTAGAATTGGAATTTGTATTGTTAGGATATGTTGCAGTTAGTTATATCAAGTCAAGTAAAATGCTCAGATTGGTCTGGAAGGTGGCTTCTACAAGGCAGCGCTTAGTAATTAAGAGTAGCCCCTTAAACTCCAATCAAAATCGATGTTTTCTTGGAGGTGTGCCGCATCGCAGGTGCTGAATGAAAGTAAAAATTAACATACTTAAGGCCGGAGTAGTTAATCATGTAAATGCGCATGCAACGTAAAATCGATAAATGTGTGTAAGTACTGTGAAAGAGGGTCAGAATCCATATATTCCAGCTAACCTATTCTGGGAGGTCTCATTCCTTTGCCTTCGACCATTCTTTACCAGTAATCTTCATATGACGGTTGTTATATCATGGGTAATAATAATTGATTTTTAATGGCATGGTGTATTTCATCAAGTTGTTAATTGGTGGGGACATGTTCAGTTGAATCACCAAGTTTACATTAAGGTCGAGTTAGGCTAGTTATAAAATAATGTGCACCAATTTATGTTGAGGTTATTGAACTTAAAGAACCTCATCTTGAAATTGCTCACTTAGAAGTGTGTGCTGATTAGATTGGTGTCCCGAGTAGAGAGGTTTTAGGTAGCACAATGAAATGTTTATTGGGGTCAAGTGAAAAAAAAGTGTAGGTGTAGTTTTTATAAAATTTTAGTTGATCAGTGGGGTGCAAAAAATAAGCTTGTTTTTGTATCAGGTACGCGATTTGTGAAGCCCTTTGTTCAAGTGATTAGATTGAATGGATACGAGGCTTGTTCAGAACGCCAACCATAATGCCTGGAAGGTCTTTGGTTTGAGCAAATAGTACTGACTAAGACAACCAACAAACCTCTCCCTAATATCGCATCGCATCAAGTGAATTCGAGTTGAAGTAGTGATGTTGTGGCCTCCAACTGCATGTAGTTATTTACAGAAAGGAAAGCAATGTAGTTGCTCTATTGACGGCATCGCATTTTCTCAGTGGCATCGACTAAGTATGGGCCTCAAGTTTCCGAGTTCAAGTTGTTTTAAGCCTTATGAAAGACTAAGGTGATTAAAAGAAATACTAAGATGTCATCCCCAGCGGTGACATGAGATGCCTCTGAAATACCGCTGACAAAATTTAACTTAACGGGTCAAACATTTAAACCTCTGTGCTTATAAACAATCTTCCGCTTGTCCTAGGTGCTTAATGTACTTTAAAACTATTGTTACGGAGAGCATGTAGTTAGGTGGTTGCCCAACCCATTGTCAGTGAGGGCTCGATCTTAGTAAGTCAAGTTGATCAATAAACAATATCAGTTAATGTTAGCGCTATAAATACTATTTGGATAAAACGATGCATGTCATTTACTGAATTGGAAGGAAGGTTGTCTTCTTTATTGGAAACAAAAATCATCTCAGAAACAAGGGTTGAAATTTGTTCCGCTTTGGTTAAAACACCTTCAAGATACTTGAGGAGCTCATTCCTGCCGAATATTGAACTGGCCTTCATGTACGCAACCAACTTGCAGCACAATGACTTCGAAAATTCTGTCACTTTGAAAATTGATGAATTAGATTTGCTCTCCTTTGCACTTCTTGAAAAGATAAGAGAAGAAGGGTGATTCATTTATTAAACCTCGATTTTATCCTAAATAATTTGCCAGTACACATAAATTGGTATTGTTTCCTTGATTAAACCAAATTGCTCGTTTGCATTGTAAAACTAATAGCTTTTAAGCAATCTAGACTTTTTTGCACAAATGTTGGTTTCTATAAAACCAAATTGAACCACATTGTGACAAATAATAACTGGAGAATAAAAGTGAAAAGGATAAGAAGAACATGTAGATAGTTAACGTCAAGCATAACACAAATTATGGATAAATAGGAAGAGTGGTAAAATTCGGAAATACCGTCCCCATATAAAATTACTCAGGTGAATTTTCTCATCTAAAATAAGTTTATCTGGTAAGAAGAAGCGAATTGGTTGTCCGAATCTCGTTGGAGAAGTCGTTCTAATCTTTCCGAGTGTAATAATGAAAACAATCTTAATAAATTAAAGGAAGCAGGATACATTTATAAGTGATAATATTATACCAAGTAGACTAAGTTAAAGGTCACATAATGGGGTTTACAATTTTGATATCGCATTTACTGGAAAAAGAGAGCAAATAATATCCATTTGATGAAATCCAATTTCAATAATATCCGAGACGTGTTCCGAGGAAAATATCTGTTTCACTATCAGCCGGTTAAACTTGACCTTCGTGCCTTGTAAATAGTCTTTAGTTTGCCGTGAAATAAAAATTATCCTTAGGCATGCCCAACTGCTCCTCTAATGGAGTTTGACATTTTCGAACGAGTAATTGTCCTTTAAATATGGCTAAATGGCGAAACTAAATGCCTAGACCTTCCCTCCTCCTTTCTGACAAGTTCGTTTAATCATTTTCACAATCTGCCGTGCAGTTTTCCATTTATGACATTTTAAATTCATGTTCCCTTTGTACCCCCGCTTTTAAAATGATTTAATCCCCACCCTACCTTTAGGCATTCTACTCCCACCAATAAGGGCTCTGTTTTTTGTACGCTTTCAGCCAATAACATCACCAGCTTATTTATCCACCAATCAGAACCTGAGAAGTTAAATTGGAATCCATAAAAGCCTGTTGAAGGTGAGCCAGACTAATAACAATGCCTTCTTTTATGATTTGTGATATTCTTGAGCAGGAACCAAGCATCAGGAGTTCTATAAGTCAAGATGGAGGAGATTCGGAGACATTCGATTGGGGAAGTCCCTCGACATTAAGGGATCACTCACCGATTGACCTTTGTACTCGTTTGCCTTTCCCCGTCTCTCCTTGGCTCTCGACCCCACAAATTAATTTCGATAATCGAATTGTACAACAAGACTCCAGTCAAAAGGATGACAGTGAGTTTCTATTATTTAAATCCACCAGCTGAACAAATTTACTGTTCTCTTTACTCATTTGGTAATAATGTGATTGAATGAACTCAAAATATTTTTTTAAGTACGTAAAGATTCAGTTGGATTTTCAGATTATTGGAAGGAGAATAAAAGAAAATACTTGTTTTTAGGAATTGGAAACAGAAGGACTCTTTTATTTTGCTTATTATTGCACACATTAATAAAAAAAATCAAAATTTAGATAGGAGAAAATAGCGGGCTCTGTTAACAAATGATAACGGAAAGAGGATCAAAAAGACACTTGAAAGCAGCGTCAAGATTTCAAGGAGTCATGTTCATTTGATTTGCGGTTTCTGATTGTAAAACAGACGGTTCACTTTCACAAATTTAAACATCCTAATCCACCCCCTGAATTGGGCTCCAGTTTTTTCTACTTTATGATTAACAGACTTGCCGTTTCGTTTATTTTTGTCCAGTGATTGCGAATCCAAAATGATCTTTCTCGATATTCACAATCCCACAATATTGGTGTAACAGAAACGTGATAGCTGAAAATTGCAAACCATCAGAGCACAGCAAGCCTAAACAGATGTATCTTTAATCTCGATATCTAAAACAACGTTTATAGTTTTTAAGCTAATTAACTTCGGTGTCGTTTTGGAAGGTATTCCAGTTTTGAATACTGTTTGATTAAAAGTTAAGATATAATAGTTTTAGCTGATGCTCCATCGAGGCCTGTGGAAGTTGTGACTATTCCTTGACCTTCAAAACATTTGCTCAATTTTATCAAGCCTAATTCTATTAGCTAGTCTTATTCACCTTTCTCCTTTGTCATCAAATGCATATATCGCGGTTTGGGGGTAGATAGAATGGCAGCAAAAACTATTGTCAATTTATTTTGAATCACATCCCACATCTTTTTCCAAAATAAGATAATTAAATCTAATTATTTAATAATTCCCCAAGATCATTAAGGAGGGCGCTTTCTTTGGTAGGAAATTGCGGGAGATTTGAATTCTGCCACTTCCTTTAACGGCCAAGCTTGAAAAGCCTTGTCCGTCGATGGAAATCAAACTCAAAATTCTGAAGCGTCAGACGAGCACACGTAGACTTGATTTCGACAGAAACGATCATATTAACTGGAAGTGAGGGACATTGATTTCAAAATTTCATCTTCAAAAGAAAAAGAATTGATTTTTTCCTTCCAGAAAATTAAGGACCCCTCTTGAGTTGGAGCCTTAATTATTCCTTTCTTATTAGTTATGATTTAAAGCTCGAACCAGTCAAAACTTCCAACCTGCTCAATGCTTATTTCGACGGGATATTGTCAGACTTCTAGCTCATTTACCACCATACTATGTGATAATTTATCCATATATTCCATAGTTGTAACTTAGATCTATTTACCATTTAATCTTCCCCATGTATTGAGCAATTTATTGATCTTTAGTCTGTAGCTTTGATAAAAGAACTCATTTGGCAAATAAGTTACTTCAAGGAGTTCCTTTCTGTTTCACTCCGGACCATCTAGTGTTTTCTTCTTCCGATAACTTAACTTAAAATAACATGCTTAGTAATAATGTCCAAATACCTTACTCTAGGAAAACATTGCGCCAACCAGACAAGTGCATGTAGAGGTTTTATGATTCGAATAGATTCTATGAGAACACGATCTCTGAAACCTCAAATATTCAAAGTCCATTAGAAGGATGTAGGCAGCCTTTGATTTGAATAGAGGAGGGTGACATCTATGAATTCTGATAGGAAGTTCATTCACTGTTCTCTTGTCGGCTGGTTATTCGATGGGCATCGATTTTATGACCCTGATTTCGGAGCAGGCATATTGGCCAGTGACAACCGTCTACGTTCGTGAACAATTCCGAGCATTTAGCCTACCAATTAAAAGTAACCTCGATGAATATTCTTCCAAAATTTTCTTTTACTCTGAGAAAAAAAGTTCTGTGCTAAGGATTAATTAATTTTAATAGCCTTATAACAGATGCTATAAGAAAATAGAATTATTGCAAGAAGAATTTTGTCAATGTTGCGGATGTTTCCCCTTTTTCTTGAGCCCTTCCTGATTTGAATTTATTGGAAGATGTTAAGATTGAGGCGATTGTTTGATGTAATGAGGCTGTCCACCTTCTCCATCCTCATACCTGATACAATTTAAATAGTGAAGAGAGAAGTTACACAACTGGAAACATTTGTAATTCAATATGAATGAAAGTCAGTCGAATTTTGCAGTAAAGGCTAAAGAGATGTTAGACTGTATGAGCTAAGTTTTACTAACAGTCTATTCAGGAAACCGATTTTCAGAACTCGTATTAATAATATGGAGCTTTTCATGTTAAAAAATCAAGTTAAAACACTCTCAGTTGGTCGCATGACTGCTAGACTTACACATATGGACACGGAATCCGTTATTTCTAACATTATAAACGGGCACGAATCCGATGAACAGTTAGAGCAACACAGAAAGTACAAATCCATTTGACTGATGGGGAGAGCATGTACATGTACAATACCAATTGTTTGATGGTCCACTTTAGGGGAAGGCGGTCCAATTTAATTCGAAACGTCCTGAAGGGAGTTCACGGATGGAGTCCGACAAGACGGCCTTGGCAAAGAGAGATATTTGTATTTCTCCTATTCCACACAGTAAAGAACCCCATCTCAATTTCCTATTCATAATTTTCAAGTTTCAAAATTTCGTTTTTGTTTCATTTGAATTTAGAATAGATTCGAAATTTCCTAATCCAAAGTGTGCGTAAAATTCCATTAATGAGGAAGGCCCCACTTTTATCAATTAATTTACAATTAAAGGCGTCGCTCGCATTTTTTTGAAATCTTTCAAATTCACCTCTCTTCTGAATTGATCTCATTAATCAAGCAAACTACTATGTGAGCGACATTTTTTGATTGTCTAATTACGCCGAAAAATTTGAACATTTTATTTTCCTGACATTTTGACCGTTTCCCTATTAGAAATAGGCGCCAATAATAATCTGTCCCGGATTCAGTCTTCCGACCCCCTCTCTCTCCCCCTCTCCTTATGGTAACTAATATATTTCATGACAAAAAGCATTACTCTTTATGTGTTTTCTTGTAATATGAGTGTGTGTGTGTAGATGTAACGTTTGAGTAGTATCTGGACAGTCAGCGATTTGTGTACTCAGTCATTTATTTTGGTCCTAATAGGTAGGTAGGCAGATGAGGCGCACAATCTTTAGAGTTTGAGTGTTTGTATTACTACACTCTCCATGAGTCAGATCTATTCAGACATAAAACAATACACGATCGCACACAGACTGCATATTTAATTTAGAACCTCACCGCATACCCCACACACAGTCATTTTTGTTTTAATATCTCTGACATGATGCAAATGTAATATAGGATTAGATAGTCACACAGTTAAGTTTCACTCTGTTTATTGACACGCAAATGTTGGATATCGATTTCATCAGATTTATTGCTTATATTGCAGTGGGTGGAAAGGCCTATGCAATGTTTTACTCTTTTAAATTTGAAGGAACAGGTGTTACTTAGATTAATACTTCGTTCATTTGAACTAGTGATTGGATCACTGATACGACGGGGGTGGGAGTATATAGCTGCCAATATAACACGACTTGAGGTTGGTAAAGCATATACTGAAGGAGGATTTAAACCTTGAAGATATTTTTAACGAGTGGATCTGGTCGTGGTTAAGGGGTAACATCAAGAGACATCCCAAGTGGAGGGTTTAACTTCATCCAATCTATTTTTACTCAAGCGTACTCAGTATGGTTAAAATCTTCTCAACTATGGGGCCATTGTATTCTTAATATGTGCCTTCACAGGCAAACACATCAACTACTGCATCACCATTAGTTTAAAATTAGTGCAATTTTCTGCTGTCAAATTACTTAGAACTGGGGAATCCTTACGAGCACAAAGAGACACTAATCGTAAATCCGGATTTAGTAATTACTTTACTTTAGGGGGCCGAATTTTAACTGTACTTCCTGAAAAATTGATTAATTTCGAAATATCCAATTCCGTGAGTTCATATCCAAAATCAATAGTGAGAATTTTATGCTCGTTTATGTTTAGCATTGGTTCGTCTTCTGGTAAATTTCCAACAGTGTAACTACTTTTGATAATAGAACCAGGAGAAAGCCATTCGATGACTTGAACACCAGTCCTGTTAAATAGTAATCAGGTTAACTAGATCAAAGGTCAATGTGGGGGTGGGGGAGGAGGTGGTATAAATTATGACGATAGGACGAAGGAGGGGTGGCATTAAAGGGGAGATGGTTATGCTGCCACCTCTACCCCCCCCCCCTCCCTCATGCGCCAACACGGTGGCATTTGTAACCTATGGCAGTCAGACAGAGGGAGACGACTAAAATTTCCAACCAGCAAGTGTTAAAGCATTAGTTTTGCACATGAAGTTAATCTGGTACGGATTATTTTGGAATGGAGGAGAAGGAGGAGGAGGAGGAGGAGGTGAAGGCGACGAATTTCACACGGCATTAAGTGATTAAGTGCAATTTCTCATGGTGATGCCATTCATCATCGTCATCAGGCAGGCAGGAAATCCCGTATGACCTTTCAAGAATTTAGCTCTACAAATGGGCAACTTGCTACTCTTCGCTTAGAAAATTTCATTCACTTACAAATATTTTCAAATTTGCCTAGTGTGAATATTAATATTTAAATAAAAAGTCCCAGAGAACTGGGTCGGTTTTGAGATACATCCTGGAGAAATCCGACGTGAGGCTGTTAACCAATCATAATATAAAATTAGAATTCTCATTCTTTTGTATAAATCTCAGGATGTCGTTTGATTATGCTGGCTTGTTTGTTACATTCACGTATCGTTTATCAATATTTATATCAAATGGCAGGCAGCCTTTTGATAGTTATCATTAGCCCTTTAGTTGACTTCAGGCTTCACATATAAATGACTCGCTTCAGTAAGAACTCTCAGCATCTTATAAAAGTCCCTTCTACTACTTGACCACTTAATCCTAAATCAGGCATATAATGTGGTTTTAGAGGAGTGGGAGCTAAGATATAAGGGATACCATTTTGAAATTTTTCTTTGACGAGACTCGAGTGAATTTTAGATTGTATTCTGTGGCGTGAGACTTTAAACTGTTAAAGCGATCGGAGATTGCTCCCAGATCCCACTGATAATGTCGAACAGTTGCTGTGGATACTCGCATTCTGTTAATGATTTCCCACCTCTCTGTTAATGTGCCTGCTTCAGCTGTCCTTTAACAGTATAAGCCAAATTCTGACTTGACGTCTTGGTTGGTCATGACTTTCCACGGACATTCCCTCTAGTGCTTGGTTGTACCGATTATGCGAAATCAGTTTTAGATTAAGCCAAAGCATACTTATCTTTGTGACCTAGATGTGGGACTTCTCAAGGGATTCTCCAGAGATGTGTCCTCGCGTAGCTGTCCCTATTGTTGTTTCTCTTATTGTAATTGAATTCTTAAGTTTGTTGTTATGAAACACCTTTATTTCGATTGGAATGGTGGTAAGAGAATCGATGTTTCAAACACCTTATATGTACTACTTATTGTGAATGCTAACATCAAGCACACATGTTTTCAAGTCGTGCCTCCGTCTGATAGCAAATGCAACTACAGATATGCAGATATGTACTTTCAAGATATTCAAATTGTGCACTTCATACCCTTCACTATTTACCTTCTTGTCAGAGTCGTGTTTATGCTGTGAGTCATTTGATTAAATTTAATTTATCTCATTTTGGTCTTCAGGTACACTGACCTCGGGAGATGCATACCAATGTCTTTTTGGATCTGACGATCTATACAACATTCGGCAATCCTCAACTTTGAACATCCAAAACAGTGGAATAAAAGGTGGAGGCATGATAACTACAAGTGAAGGAAGTAGTCTCAACGATGACGGTGGTATTGGAAAATGCAAGAAAACTCGTAAAGCTCGAACCGCTTTTTCCGATCATCAGCTTAATGAATTGGAGAGAACCTTCGAAAGACAGAAGTACCTCTCTGTTCAAGATCGCATGCAACTAGCCGAGAAATTGCATCTTTCTGATATGCAAGTTAAAACTTGGTATCAAAATAGACGGTAGGATTAAATGATAAAAGATTTCATAATTGGAAACACCAACCAAATTATCTGCATTGTTTATTTAGGACCAAGTGGAAACGGCAAGCAAGTGTGGGCATGGAACTACTCACAGAGGCTACTAATAATGTAAATCGATTTTTTCAAAATCAAAATCAGCCATCGAGGTTAGTAGATGAGCGCACCAATCAACGCCAGGGTTTACTGGAGCCCCTTACAGCACTTATGATGAGGGCATCTTTAGAAGGAGTTGAGCAACCCCCTCACGAATTTATCTCGCTCTTCTCAAACCCAAACACACCCAATCGTTCTCTTGACCTTGATTTATTGAAGTGCATTCCTCCTCCCCCACTAGCATTGCAAATTCAAATGCCTCCTAGGAGTATAGCTTCTTCCACTGTAAACAAGGCCTTCGATCATTTCACAGGCCGATAAGATCCATCCATCAATAAATTGATCCAACAACAGTGACTGGAATGAATAAATTCTCTCCGACTGACATACCTATTCATTGCAACGTTTTATGTAAATCCTTGTAAGATTTTTCCTCAAAGATGGTAAAATTTTGCAGTAAAGGTGAATAAATTCCAAGTATGTTCAATTATGCTGATAACGGATTCACAAAAGATAATATCTTATTAAAAATCTTTTCATTAAATAAATTTTAAGGACGATTAAGAGTGCTTTGGTATATTGCTAAATCATTGCCTATCTATCTACTACAAAATTATTAATAAAACACAAGGAAAAACAAGGTTTGAAAGAAGTCTACCATGTTGAAACAGCCGATTCCGGCTCTGAATATGCAAAATATAATCTCAACAGAATTTAGTGAAAAGTGGCAATTCGAGACAGCCAACTCGATGCGAAAGTTCACGGTAAAGGAAGCGGTGGTTTCTGCATTCGATGGAATCACTATTCGAAAGGTGTGGCACTCTTTATCGACTTGCAGTGTTCAATTTCTGAATAATTTCGGTCAAATCAAAGGCGAAGGCTGTTTGATTGTTTCATATCAGAATTTTGACAGTAGATTCAGAGAAATCAGAGAAAATACTGCGAGAGATAAGCTCCTTTGATGTGGAGCGTAGAGAAGTATAACTCCTGTATCTCATGGATTAAATCTTTCCACGTTTTCCACACGATTATCTTCCACATATGCAATCGTTTTGCTGGTTGCTGAAGAGTAAACTAGTGTTACAAATATAACAGCCGAGTAAATGTGTAAGCCGCAATCGCGCTTTGGGTAATAAAGAAATAACGGCACCAGAGCTATTGAATGTAAAGTTATCTCACCAGACGTCCTTTTCCGAAAATGAAGAATTTTGGATGAAGTTTAAGGAATTGATTGAAGTGAAAGCGTGTTATTTAGTAGTAGAGGATGGATAGGCATAATTTACGCTTCTCATGCCAAAATAGAAAGTTCAACTTCTAATCATGGAAGGAATTCAAATAAAAATTATTATATCAAATGGCAGGCGTCTTGACTTCAGGCTTCACAGAGAGGAAGGTACATCAAATTGAAAAAAGTCGAGAGGGGAGGGTTAACAGAAGAGTGGTTCGCAGATGTAAAAGAGACAGGCAGACACAATGGTAGAAAAANATGAAAGGAAACAGACGTGTAGCACGGAGCGCGTTTATTCGGGACGTTATTATTATTATTATATCAAATGGCAGGCGCTTTGATTGTTATCATTAGCCCTTTAGTTGACCTCAGTCTTCACAGAGGGGAAGGAACATCAAAGTGTGAAAAATTCAAAAGAGGGGGGGGGGGGAACAGAAGAGGGTA